>QEOT01124116.1:23243-155789 GCA_003123785.1 Pterocarya stenoptera
AAATCAACTGACAGATGTAGAAACTTCAGACAATCAACACAATACTACTCCTGTCCAAGATAAAGATACAGGGGAAAAACGAAATTGGAGAAAAAGAGGCCGTTTCAGATCAAAATTTGCTGATCAATTGCCTGCAACGTCTCACAATGAACATCCACATATTGAGCCAAGAATCACTGTGCCTCATGTAAACCACACTGAAGGCCAGTTAGTTGGATTCCAGACCCATGGTGATCAGCAGGAAGATGATACAATGACAGATTTGAGGCCCCTGGAGAAAAATATTGGTCAACTCCAGTTACCTGCGTCTGAATCGAATCATTTCTCGTCTCTACCTTCTGAAAATGTAGTTTCCACCAAGAGCATGCATGTGGATGGGAGGCCTTTGCTTTATCCTGTGGTGCAAAACACAGAGATGCATCATGGAAATGCCAGCAACTTTTATAGTCCATCGGTGCAATACGGGAACACTCATGACTGGCAGCAGTCGCAGATTAGGCCAGAGGAAGTTGGAGTCCATGCACCAACACCGGATAGAAGAAGTGCAAATGAGATTCGTGTTGGAGATTTGCACTACTATGTAAAGGACACGTTTAATAACGAGCAACATCAACATATTGATCCTCAGTTTGGGTCTGCCATTGATAGCCTGTCATTGGACTGTGGAGGATTGAACAGCCCCTTCGATTTTGGAATTGATGGCATAAGTCAATTTGATGACCTTTTACGAGACGAAGATTTGATCCAATACTTTGGTGCTTAAGAACCATTACAGTTGAATGTTGATACTTCAGAGCTTAGATTGTAAGTGATGTTTCTAGCTAACATGCATCTGAATTTAGTACTCGCTTCAAGGATTTTGCCCTGCCAACTCTTGATTTGATCCCACTTATAAAAAAAAAAAAAAACTTGTTTTGATCCTATTTATTTATTATTTTCACATTTGGAGGAGGATTGCTACCTAATACTCATCGCCTTGCATCTATCTGGAGAATCCTTCGTCCATCAGAGAGGATTTGTGAAGGTGGAAGGGATTTTGTAATTTCATTACAAAATTTTCGTCTTGATTAGTAAATAAAATAAGGAAGGAAGAGTATTCGAGGTGAGTTCATCAAAGTGGAAAGTAATGGCAAAGGTGTACACGCCATTCTTACGGGCTTTTCTCTAGCACGAGAAATTGTCTTCGGCCTTCATTTTATTGTCACAATTCATGAACATGTATCAAGAACAAATAGGCAAAATTTGAAGTAAAAGGGAATGTTCCTGGAAAACAAGAACAGGAAGAAGAAAACTGTTAATTCTCGATCATCTGCTCGTTTAGTCCCGTTTAGGCGTAGTAGATATGAAATTCTCAAAATTTTTTAATCATTTTATAATTTCATTCACAAACATCACACGCAATTTCAAATTAATTTTTTTATCTAATCATTATTCAAGTATAAAGATTCAATACAATTTTACAACTTCAAAAAAACACAAAAATTAATACAATTTTTTCAAACTTTAAAATAAAAATAATTTTTGAACTTTTAGTATTTTTATTCAAATTTTTATATTCTTTTTCAAAATTTAATAAAATATTTTAACTCAAACAATTTTATTGTTATTAAAAGAATAGTATTGCTACTATACCGGATGGCATTTGACCAAACCATGTGACCGATAGTGCATTAGTTTGTATTAAAAAAGAGTCATGCTACGGCCACCGAAAATGTGGCCTGAAAATGGTTACTGAATAGTGCATTTCATTTTTTTTTCTTTTCCTTTATTTTTCATGTATTTTTTTAATCATCATAAATATTTTAAAAAAAATTTACAACATTATTAAAAAATACTTCCTAAATCACTAAATTAAAAAATTAAAAAAAAACCATTGGAGACACAACTTCGAGATCCAAATTCGGGTCAAAAGCATTTCTAATTAAAAAAAAAAAAAAAAAGGCAAATGTACCGTCCATCACATACTTATACTTCGACCAAAGGCATCAAATGCATCGGGATATTAGCAAAATTTCCTTCGCACCGTTAGCAAATTGCCAAGTTAAAAAAAAATGATGATAATATACAAATTCAAGATTGAAAAGACGACTTTAATATAATCTTAAAGCAGTGTAGCAGGGGACGGGTCTCGTGAAGAACAAATTTTTATTTTTTTTCATTCATTTTTTATATATTATTAAATATTTTTTAAAAAAAATTCATAATATCACTAAATAACACTTGAAAATGCTAAGGCCAGTGCTATTAGTCACCGTTTTTGAATCCCGCTTGACGTGTACAATCCACTGTAACATTTCGTTCTTTTTTTTTTTTTTTTTTTTTTTTTTTTTTTTTTTTTTTNGTAAATTTTGTATGTATTTTTTTAAGTTCTTTTTTTTATATAATTTTTTAAATATTTTTTAAAAAATAAAAAAAATTATAATATTATTAAAAAATACTTTCTTAATTATGAAGTAAAATAAAAAATTATAAAAACATATTTTTTTTATTTTACTTAGTGATTAAGAAATTATTTTTTAATGATTTCTTTTTACTTTCTAATTAAAAAAATATTTTTTAATAATATTATAAATTTATTTTATTTTTTTAAAACATTTAAAATTATTAAAAAAATTATATATTAAAAAAAGTTTCAAAAAAGCACAAAAATATGTGCTACATCGCCTCAGCGGGACTCCTAGCGAGGATGTAGCATCACTCTTTTTTTATTCATTCACTTCCCGCATGATATTTTTAATATTCTATTCTATTTTTAATATTTTACCCTCTATTCCCCATTTCTAATATTTTATTCCCTCTGCACATTTCTTCTTTGTCTTCTTTCAACGATCATCTCTTCTTTCCCAAGGGAGGAACAACGAATGCGAAGGAACCGAAATCTCGTTAAAGTTTTTGAGAACCTGGGTCGGGAAGTGGTGGGTGATGCCACACTGGTCGACCTCACCATCCTCAGCGAGGAACAACGACGAGGAAGAGGACGACCCAGAAGAAGACGGTCTCTTGGGGCCGCCTAGGACTTGGCTCAAGAACTGGAAGGGTTTGACAATGGTGCCAAAGAAAACAAAATGGAAGAGATTGGAGAAGGGCTTATGGGATTTGTCGGAGGAGGAGGAAGGAGAGGGAGTGGAACTAATGGGAGACGACCCATCAGCGACCGAGAGCCTTGACATCACCGATCTTGTTGAAGACAAGGAGAAGGTGGGAGTTGGGTAATCGGTCGAAGTGGGTTTGATTTTGAGATTGAGATAGAGAAAGTGGGTTAGGCGTAGATCTGGGAGACGCTAAGGCATGGGTTTGATTTAGAGATCATTGAGATGGAGATTTGGGAGAGAGAGAAAGAGAGATGAGAAACCAACCCAAAATACATAAAAAAGAAAAGTAATTGTTCGGTTTTACAGGAGATAGAATTGTGGACATGGTGGAGGAGACACCTAGGGGAAGAAAAGAGGATCATTGAAAGAAGACAAAAGATGAAATGTGGGGAATAAAATGTTAAGAAATGGGGAATGAGAGTAATAAAATATTAAAAATGAAAATAGAATATTAGAAATGTCAGCTGCGAGAAGCGAATGAATAAAAAAACGAAAGAAATGCTACAGTAGACTGTACACGTCAAGCGAAACACAAAAGTGGTGTCTAATAGCTGTCGCTGTAGCATTGCCCCCTTCTTTAATCATTAAATAAAAAATGGGTGATGTTACATTCCTGCTGGGCTCCCGCCGGGGTGTAGCACACATTTTTTAATGTAATTTTTAAAGTTTTTTTTATATAATTTTTTTAATATTTTTTAATATTTAAAATATTATTAAAAAATAAAAAAAATTATTAAAAAATACTTTTTTAATTACTAAGTAAAATAAAAAATATTTTTTTATAATTTTTTATTTTACTTCATGATTAAGAAAGTACTTTTTAATAATATTGTGTTTTTTTTATTTTTTAAATATTTAAAATTATTAAAAAAAATTATATAAAAAAAACTTAAAAAAATACATAAAAATATATGTATTACATGCAGCGGGACTGGAAGCGGGACTGGGATCGGGGGATCTATCATTTCCCATAAAAAATTTATCGAAACCCAATCAAGACCAAATATCGGTGACTTTAGCATTTTTCATAATCTGAACAGTCAAGTCTTAAAAAAAAAAAAAAAAAAAAAAAAAAAAAAAAAAANATATCTTCTATCAATAATAATGAAAAAAATAATAAATAATAATAATAATTAAGTAAAAAATAATTCAGAACACTCCACTACCCAACGGAGTGGTTGTCCGCGATTCTCTTCAGCCACAGGGCCTACCTCCATCATTCAAGGTAACGGCTACGAATACGAAGAAGCCTCCCATTCACCACCTAAGTTCATGAAATCTGCAATTAAACTTATATTTCAATTGCGAAAACAGTACTTCATCCGCCAAACCCACCCACACAAAAAGAAACTATTTTTAATCAGCTGAAGAAATGTTCTAGCGTAAAGAACCTGGAATACTTATATGCTACAATGATCAAGATCAATGCAAACCAAGACTGTTTCTTGCTGAACCAGTTTGTGGGTGCCTGTTTGGCCCTTTCGAAAATAGACTATGCAGTTTCAGCATTTCTACAGATGGAAAATCCAAATGTTTTTGTCTATAATGCGATGATAAGAGCCTTTGCTCATTGTTTTTACCCAGCTCAAGCTTTGGAGTGTTACGTAGATATGTTAAGAGCTGATGTTATGCCAACGAGTTATACGTTCTCGTCGTTGATTAAGGCTTGTAGCTCAGTATCGGCTCTTGGGTTCGGTGAAGCTAAACAGTGTCAAGTTTGGAAAAATGGGTTTAGTTCACATGTGTTTGTTCAGACTGCTTTGATTGATTTCTACTCGAATTTGGGTAAAATTGGTACATCCAAAAGGGTGTTTATTGAAATGGTTGAAAGAGATGTTTTCACATGGACCGTGATGGTTTCGGCTCATGTTCGGGCATGGGATTTGAGTTCTGCGAGGAGATTGTTTGAGGAGATGCCTGAGAGGAATACGGCTACATGGAACACTATAATTGATGGGTACGCAAGAGTGGGGAATGTGGAGTCTGCGGAGTTGCTATTTAATCAGATGCCCGCAAGGGATATAATCTCGTGGTCCCTTGGACGACCATGATCACTTGCTATACTCAGAACAGGAGGTATAGAGAAGTATTAGCAGTATTCAATGAAATGACAAGCAGTGGGATCGATCCTGACGAAGTGACCATGGCAACTGTTATATCGGCTTGTGCCCATCTTGGAGCGCTCGATTTAGGAAATGAAATATATCTTTATGTATTGCAGATTGGGTTTGATCTTGATGTTTATAATGGGTCTGCATTGATTGATATGTATGCCAACTGTGGGAGCTTATATAGATCACTTTTGGTGTTCTTCAAGTTGTGGGAAAAGAACCTGTTTTGTTGGAATTCAGTAATTGAAGGGCTTGCAGTTCACGGATTTGCATATGAAGCACTAAAGATGTTTGGTAGGATGGAGAGGGAGAAGATCAAACCAAATGGGGTCACTTTTATCAGTGTTCTGAGCACCTGCACACACGCAGGACTAGTTGATGAAGGTCGTAGGAGGTTTCTGAGCATGGGCAGTGATTACTCGATCCTGCACGAAGTTGGACACTACGGATGCATGGTTGATCTACTGAGCAAAGCGGGCTTGCTAAGAGATGCACTAGAGTTGATAAGAAGTATGAAAGTTGAACCCAACTCCGTTATCTGGGGTGCCTTGTTGGGTGGGTGTAAGCTCCATAGGAACTGGGAGATTGCTCAAGTTGCTGTTAATGAACTGATGGTTTTAGAGCCAAACAACAGTGGCTATTACAACCTTGTGGTTAATATGTATGCCGAGGTAAATAGATGGGGTGAGGTTGCAAAAATCCGGGCAGCCATGAAATATCTACGGGTAGAAAAGAGTAGTCCTGGATCCAGTTGGATTGAAATGGGAAGGAAGATTCATCAGTTTGCAGCATCTGATAAAACTCACCCAGCTTATAATGAAATTTACTTGGTGCTGGCTCAGTTGGATGGGCTGCTGAAGCTAGCTGGCTATGTACCTGAACTATCATGGGGGGATTTAGGCTGAGTTCCCCACTCATATGGGGGAATGTAACATATTCATTCTTTTGGGCTTCTCACTTGATTTCTGTGATAATAAGTGATCAGTCATTGTACAATATGGAAGAGAAGCTGATTTATTTGTGGTAACATATTAAAATCATTCCATGTCAATCAATAGGAATAAATTGGATTTTTGAGAACAATCCTTTGAATGTTCAAAGACAAACATGGAAGAGGTTACAATCCTTGGTTGGCTCTTCCACTATGCCCTGCTTCATAACATCTTAAACAGTATTTATTCCCTTTATCCGTTCCCATAGACATAGAACCATATCATTAGATTGTGTTGTCGAGAAACCTCCAACCACACAATTGCCTTCCGTTTACAGAGTGTAATATATTAATGTGATCCCTTTGCAGTGCCTCCACAAATTCCGTCTCTCTGCAGGTTCTTAAAGCAGTTTCTTTTCATCTATATTGACAATTCCAATATGCCTTGTTTTGCTTCCAGTACATCCCAGTTGAACATTCAAATGCCTGTTGCTGGCTTGTTCCATGTTTCCAGTCTCTTTAGGTCTGGCAAAGCATTGGCATTGGCTTCATCAAAGTCATCTTCCAAATTTGTAAAAAGTATATATTTTCCATAAATCCAAAACCTCCATATCCATAACCCCACATTGGATTAGCCATTGAATTCATCAAAATAATAATATAATATTATTTTTTTAATAATAATATATATATTTTTTCATATTTTGTACTAACCATATGTACATTAATAATTTAATTTGATACTGAAATTATTGTTTCCCAACTAATTGTTTTTCTTCAACCTAATTACCTAACAAACACATTTTACAAACTAATTTTCAAACCCAAACTAGTAGTCTGCCGCATATCTCCATAAATCTAATGTCAAGGAAGAAATACACGAGAAATACACAAAATAAATAATAAGCATCTTCTCTCTCGAGCAATCATTTCACAAATCTGACATCAAGAAATCAAGGAAATACACGAGAATTTTCTATAGAAGCCAATCCAAGCATTAGCTAAAAACTCATCCTTGAATAACAAAAGGAGGGCCAGACGCCAACGCTCAAATTTCAAACAGTGGCCTCACAATATTTAATGCATCTGCGATTTTTACATTTGCAAAGCTCCCAACAGACACTTCATTTTTTTTTCAGAAGAAATAATTGATACCACCTATAACCTAAATATCGAAGGACTAATATTCAGATGGAATGGGATCAAAACTATGAATTGCTTATATGTTTAGCGTCAATAGCCATGTCGATAGCATAAAATTAATTCGAGAGTTAATATTGTGATGATCAAACATGGGATCTCCATAATTGACAGGCTTTATCACCACAGCTTCACGTTTTCCATCCTGCTCCTGAACTGCCCCAAAGACAATCTCATTGGTTTTCTCAAAGCTCTGCTCATAGTAAGTGTATGTGATGGATGAATGATGCCTATGATGATGCTGCTGTTTATGCTGGTGGTGCTGCTGCTGAAGATCACTATCCCACCCATTAGAGAGAATTGACGTTGCCGCAGTTGGTGCATCTTTTCTGCATCCTTGGACATGAAAGGGAAGGTTTTACGCGGAGTGGGAGTTCTGGTGTCAATTGAAGGGGGTTCATCTTCATCAGGTACTACAAAGCTCTCTTGCATGGGCCAAGCATTTGAGTGCTTTTGTTGCTGCTGTTGGCTTTGATATTGATAGGTTATTGGCTTCTTTCTAAACCCCGGAAATATTCCTCCTAGAATCTCCACTACTGACACCCCTGTGTTGATAAGAAGCTTTCCAATAGATCCAAAGAAGCCTTCTTCTTGCTTATCTGGTTCATCTTCTGTTGGGATTAATGGTGGCCTGACTGACTTTAGAGGCTTCTGATATGGACTTGGTGGAATACTCTTCTCTGTTGCATCCTGATCCTTCAAAAGCATGAGATAAAAGGTGACTGAGAGTTTCATGTCGTCATAAAAGGTGCTAGGAGACTAGATTTACGCTAAGGGAATACAGGAGTATTTTGGACTTAAAATATGTATCTACTTTTACTCTCATGCTAAAGTTCCTTATGCAAAACAGCAACATGCATATCATGAAATTATGGTGTGAAATCAGTACTAAAAAAATTACTTTCCTACATCTTACCAAACAGATTTTGCTTACAAGTAACAGCTTTTTCTTTAGGTACAAGATGTAAAAGTAGACTGGAAGGCATTTCTGGATAAAAAATTTCAACTTCCAAACACAGCCAAGATATCCCCAGCAAGTCGAAGACAGGAATAAATACTCACATTATGGATAGACACAATTATACCCACTCTACGTTGCAGCAATGCAAGCACATAACCAAAGAAGCCAGCCCCGACAACAATTGCAATTCCTGTAACGATTGAAAAGAGTATATTGTTCTGTAGTATAGAAAAATATTGAAGGGTGAAATTTGGATGAACTAGATTACCAAGGAGGAAAACCATTTCCATATTGATAAAGAAAAATATACTATGGGTTTAACAAGCATCTTCTCTCCCAATTCTCCACTATGGGTTTGACAAAAAAAAAAAAAAAATACACCAAGGCCTAAGGAGTACCATAAGGCTAATATCTGAAACTGAACACATTTCTACTTACAAAAGAATGATTTCATTATCTGTATATTGTCAGATATCAAATAACATGCAAGAAACCTCCTGCAACCCAACTACCAAAACCAAACCTGGAAGAAGCTAACCCATTGAACGACATTACACACAATAAGTTGGAACCGAGTTTGTCTTACAACCTCCAGCAAAATGGTGCAAATAGCATTGTAGCATTTAATTCCAGTGCCAATACTACTTATAAAAAAAAAAAAAAATCCAGTGCCAATACAACATCTATATATAGAATAGATGGGGTGAGGTTGAGAAAATCTGGGCAGCCATGAAATATCTACGGGTAGAAAAGAGTAGTCCTGGATCCAGTTGCATTGAAATGGGAAGGAAGATTCATCAGTTTGCAGCATCTGATAAAACTCACCTAACTTATAATGAAATTTACTTGGTGCTGGCTTAGTTGGGTGGGCTGCTGAAGCTAGCTGGCTATGTACCTGAATTAACATGGGGTGATTTAGGTTGAGTTCCCCACCCATATGGGGGAATGTAACATATTAATTCTTTTGGGCTTCTCACTTGATTTCTGTGATAACAAGTGATCAGTCATTGTACAATATGGAAGAGAAGCTGATTTATTTGTGGTAACATATTAAAATCATTCCATGTCAAGCAATAGTAATAAATTGGATTTTTGAGAACAATCCTTTGAATGTTCAAAGACAAACATGGAAGAGGTTACAATCCTTGGTAGGCTCTTCCGCTATGCCCTGCTTCATAACATCTTACATAGTATTTATTCCCTTTATCCGTTCCCATAGACATAGAACCATATCATTAGATTGTGTTAGTGTCGAGAAACCTCAAACCACACAACTGCCTGCCGTTTACAGAGTGTAATATATTAATGTGATCCCTTTGCAGTGCCTCCACAAATCCCGTCTCTCTGCAGGTTCCTAAAGCAGTTTCTTTTCATCTATATTGACAATTCCAATATGCCTTGTTTTGCTTCCAGTACATCCCAGTTGAACATTCAAATGCCTGTTGCTGGCTTGTTCCATGTTTCCAGTATCTGTAGCTCTGTCATTGGCTTTCCCTTTCACGTCCCTTGAGCAAAACTTTAAATACAGATTTTAGAAAGAAATTCCCATCTCATTTGATAACCATGCATAATCCAACGAATCTAGGCTTCGTCTCCTCTCAAGTAAAAGCCCATGTATCTCATCACATCACAGAACACATAGCCCTTTGTCACTCGCTCTCTAAGCAAAAGGGTGCCGCCATCTTAAAAAATGAAGCACCCTTAGAATTACCAATTCGATGTGGTACCTTTTCAGCAGAAAAATGGCTGAAAGAATGGGATGCACAGCAGCCAAATTCTTGTTTATTGTGTAGGAAAGTAGGACAACTTGCAATCTGAGATTGGCTTGGATACATTGCAAACCCGATCTTTATGTCTACCAATAGTCGTTACAAGAACAGCTTCCCTTTTTAAAATGATGATATCTAATCTTGTCCCTGACAATAATCTCTCGATCATAAATTTCTGAGATGAACTTTGTTGCTTCGTGGCAGTCCCCACAAACTCGTAAGTTCTTTACAATTCGAGTCGGGGTTTGGGGTGCTGTGTTCATCAAGCCAAAAGCAATAGCTAACTTCTCACTATGTTTAGATAGGGCTGTCTCTTTATCTTCCTCATCATCAATATCGAGCAAAACGTCTCCAAATTGTGGAACATAACCAGCAATCTTCAACTTAGTTGTCATCTCATCCAAGAACAGGTAGAGCTGTTCAGTCTGGGGATGGGATCTATCTCCAACAAGGAATTGATGGAACACACCATTTAATTCAATGGAGCTGCAACCTGGGATTTTCTTTCTTCCATTTAATTCAATCTCCTCTCTCACAACCTTTGCTTCATTCCATCTCCTGGAAGCAAAATAAATATTAGCCAACAGAACACGACATCCGATATGGTTAGGATCCAGTTCTTTCAATATCTTTCCTATTCTCTCTCCCCTTTCCATGTCTTTATGGATTCTACAAGCACCAAGTAATGCTCCCCATATGGCAGCATCTGGAGCCATTGGCATGCTAGATATGATCTCTTCAGCTTCCTCCAAGAATCCAACACGGCCGGGTAAATCTACCATACACCCATAATGCTCTATCTCAGGCTCAATTCCATAACAACTTCCCATGGACTCAAAATAACCTCTTCCTTCATCGACCATATTTCCGTGGCTGCAAGCATTTAACATGGCAATAAAAGTCACCTTATTCGGAGAAAATTTTTCAAGCTTCATTTGTTCAAAAATTTCAATTGCTTCCTTGGATTTTCAATGCATTGAAAAACCACCAATTACGGCATTCCAAGGCCAAACTTCCTCCTCAGACCACGTTCATTGCAGAAAACCTTTGATGCAAATTCTATCTGTCCACACTTTGCATACATGTCTATTAGGCTAGCTAGCAATTGCTCATTCATCTTGATCTCACCCCTTTCAATATAAACATGGATCCACCTTCCTTGATCCAATGCCACTAGATTTGCACAGGCTGCCAAGACACTTACCAGGGTAAACTCATTGGGTTTAGGACCCGTTTGCAGCATCTTGTGGAAGAGATCCAAGGCCTCCAGGAAACAACCCACCTGAAGATGACAACCACTAACTCTTTTAAACAAAGCCATCGGCCATAAAAATGTTTAATAAAAGAAAAACAACATTTTTGGACTGGTAACTCTTTATGTCATTCCAACTAGACTCTAGAGGTGCAAAGGTAATTCGTAAACAATGGGGCATATTGTTCTGAAATGAAAAGGAAAACAATGCAATGCAACAACATTCTTGACCAAGGTCTCAAAAAAACATTTGCAAAGCATGCATAGGAGGTAGTCATTTTTTTTTTTCAAATACAGTTACCTGGACGTAACCAGCTATGATAGTACTCCATGATACAACATCCCGTTCAGGCATTCGATCAAACCACTCCAGAGCTCGATCCATATCACCTGTCCCTACGTACCCACCAACCATAATATTCCATGAATACAAATCCCGCTCCGCGCTGCAATCAAACATCCTTCTGGCCTCCTCAACCAAGCCCCAAAGGCCACATCTTTTTTTCTTCATCCACTCAATCACAATCTTAGAGTCCATCTCAATTTCTATATTCTGAATGCCCAAAAATCTCACAATTCTCATGCCCTGAACCAAGCTCAAAAATTCAGTAACATTGTTAGATTGATTCCCAGTAGCTATTGCAAAACCTGAAATTAACTATTGTTAGACTGAAATATGTAATATCCACTTGATGATATGAAAGAGTGTGATTCTTTAATGATCAGCAGTCACATCATGCCATGCACAGCCTAATAAACAAAAGCAAATGTGTTTCACAGCAGATTATATTTTGAAATTTCACATCCCAAGTTAAATTAATATTAAGATGTTTTGGAAAAAAAGATTATATGCTGAAATTCATAGTGACATCAACAAGAATAACTGCATTAAAATTGCTGGTATGAGACAGAGCTGAAGTGTATAAAATTTTGCTGAAAAATATTAAATTGGTTTCAGTAATTTTAGAACGATTTGCATTCAAATTGCTTGCCACTTAATGAATTTCCAAACAGCTACCTGCTTTGCCCCTGGAGAAGAAATTTGGAACTTGAGTCGGAGTTGCTATTCTTCACAAAAACTTCATCAATTTTAGCAAAAGGAACATGTGGTCGGTTTACTGGGGAGCAGTCTGAATCAGAAGATGAAGGACTCCATGTCACATAGGAGATTATCTGTCACATGTGTGGATGTTGCCCAAAGTTTGGGTTCGAGTCTAAGGCAGGGAAAAAAGATCTCTGAAGCCTTGTGAAGTTCACAACCTGCTTTCATATATATTTGTTGTAAATTCAGAACATGATGGCTATCTTCTTTTAGACATTACACTGGATTTTTTATTTTTTATTTTTATAGTTAAAGAAGGAGGACGAGGAGGAGCAGAATATGCATTCAGATTTCTTGCCGCACTCGCTAAATCCATCTCTTCTGGGGGAGGAGGAGTAGCCAGTTAACTGTCGCATTTTACACTTTCTTGAATTCCCGAAATCTTTGGTTTCGATCTGTTCGTCTCACAAAGGAACTCGAGGCTTTTCTTGGCACCAATATCTAATTTGTTGTAGAAGCGGAGTTGCTATTCTTAACAGAAATTTCCTCAATTTCAGCAATAGGTAAAAGGTTGCCCGCTGTTTGTGTTTTGAGTCTGAAGCACCACCTGAGTTCAAATATATTTTGGTGTGAAATTCTGAACATGATGACCATCCTCTTTTAGAAATTACACAGGAATTCTTCTTTCATAATAAAAATCACATATGAATTCTCTAACGAGCAAACGCAAATAGAGTTGCATATTTGCTCATTCATTTATATATATGCTATGGCCATTATTGCAGAGCATGAGAGCAATGATATAGCGATGTGTAGTAATTACAGTTTCTATGAAGTTCATTGTTAGTAATTGTCATTTTAGTAAGATAATTTGGTTTGAAGAATATGACACCAGTTATTGAGGATTGAGAGTGATCAAACTGAGATCTATTGAAAGAAACCTGCAGACCATACGAGAGATACTCAACAACATGTTTCACCAAAGATAGTTTTAAGTAAACCTTACTTTGAAAGGAGTGGCAGCCATCCACTTGTAGTTCATATGTTTGGCTTGTAGAAGAAGCCATTCAAATCCATTCAAAATTTATCCATATGCGCGGGATATGAGCAACCTTGCGCCATTCTTTTCCTTTTTTATTTTGCAACTTTTTCTCCAACAGTGGACATCGGTTGATCTGTAGAGAAGAAATGGAGGCAGGAAACCCATCTTTTGGCAAGAACTTCAGATTAGGACACTTATTGATCTCCATCGTCTTTAGAGAGGTGAGGTGTTGAAGGCCCAAGTTGTCCAAAGATGTCATAAATGGAATTTCATCGATGGTAAGATGGATTAGAGTAGAAATGGAGTTGAACAATCTCTCTTCTGGCGTGAACTTTAGCCTTGGGAGGTTACGGATATACAATTCTTCAAGAAAGGTGAGTCGTTGAAGGCCCTTCTTGTCTAGAGATGCCATATTTGAAAATCCAGAAATGGTAAGACTGGTCATAGTCATGGGTAGCAGCAACGCCGGCTCTGGAAAAGACTCCACATCTTCGCATTTGCCACGGATGTACAATTTTTGAAGAGAGGGGAGTTTTTGCAGACCCCATGTCGTTTGAGAGGCAACGAGTTTGTCACAATCTTCGATGGAAATCGATTTTAAATTGGTAGGCAAGCCTCCTTCACCGAATGATTGCAGCATTGGACACTTTCTGATAGATAGTGACTGAAGAGATGGAAGGAGTAGGTGCATCTTGCCAGGCAATGACCTTAAACTCCCACAATTATTTATCACGAATGTTTTCAATTTTTGGGCACGCAATCCTCCATCGGGAAATGATACGAAATTAGGACAATTCTCGATTCTTATAATCGAGGCGGCTAAATCACTTTCATGTTGTTCTGAAACAGTAAGAGACTCTAGATTCTCACATCCCTTGATGGTGAAAATATCGATCTCTGCAATTAAGTTTACTGGAAAGCACCTAAGAGAATCACAACTATTTTTCAAGTACAACTCTTTGAGAGATGAATAGTTGAAGTGTATTGGGAATTCTAACTTCTTACAGTTTGAAATGCTAAGAAATTCTAATGTGGAGGGTAGACCATCATCGGAAAGTAACATGAGCGAGCTACAGCCATAGATTTCCAATTCTTGAAGAGGACTACTGGAATCCATCATTCCCTCCGGTAGGGACCGTAATGCAGCACATCCTTTAAGTATTACTTTTTGCAATAATCCAGATGGAAATTCATTTAACAGAACCTCATTAAAACTTGTTAATATCAATTGACGTAGAGTAGGAGACCTTGGGAGTGAGGCCTCCAGCTGCGAACATTCAACAATCTCAAGTCTGGCTAAAGAAGGAAGATGGATGGGCAACCTTCCTGTTAGCTTGGGGCACTTAACAATCTCAAGCTCTTCAAGATGAGGAAAAGGTTCACCTTCATTTTCAGAATCAAAGCATAACCAATTTTCCCAATCTGGCATGTCTTCAAACTCTAGAACTTTCAAGGCTTCGAATGGCTTAAACGTAGAAGAACCGCTACCATAGAACTCCATACCCACTCTAGCAATTCCATGCAAGCCACTGATATAGAGGCTCTGGAGAGCGTGTAGTTGTCCAAATGATGGCAACATGTTGCAATAATATTTACAATTATACAGAGAAAGAACTTCTATCTTAGAGAACGAATGATGAGCGATCCAATCCGGAAAGCTTTTACCACCATAATTGGAGATACAGAGTCTTTTCAAGTTTGTATGGGGTTGGAGATTCTCCAATACAGTTATTTGATCACTTTCTGAAATATTGCTAGTTATGTCGTCCCATTCCAACGTCAAGCCCTCAAGGTGCTTCTTATCCTTCAACCTTGCATCCAAAGCATCGGCAGGAGATTTGACATTTTGAAGCTTTTGAATAGAGAGATACCCCGCAATATCTTCAAGCTTCCCCAACTCCCCAATATTGCTTGATCCGCAATGTTTGTTGACAACAAATATATCCAAAGTCTGTAGACATTTTAGTCTACCCAGATGTAACGGCATCTCCGTTATGTCAGTTCCATCTAAATCAAGATGACGCAAACTAACGAGTTTATGCATATCTCTAGGCAATACAGTAAGATTCGAACACCACCTTAATCTCAATGTTTGCAAATTGCACAATTTACATATAGAATCAGGTAGTTTTCTAATTGATGTCCAAGACAGATCCAAATATCGTAGATGTCTAATTTTGCCAATTGAATCAGGCAACTCAGTTAACTTTCTATTCTTTGAAAAGGAAAGCACTCGTAAGAATCTCAACATGATGGGCAACGAATCATGTGGGAATGTTCCATTCCAAAGATCATTAGTTATTGGGAGAAAAGTGCGCAACCCCTTGGCCTCATAAAGTGCCGCTAACGTCTTCGGGATGTTTTCCAAACCTTTTTCAACATTTGAGAAATGGCGAGTCTTGGTCGTTACTTGGAGCGAATTGCCACCCTCCAGTCTAAAGATAAATTGCCCAGATACAAATCTTGCTAAATCGTTGACAAGATCATGCATTCCCAATCTTGAACCAAACAAATCACTTGATTGTTGAAATAATAATGATCTCGATAGCAGATCAAATAAGTAATCATGACCGACTTGCTCCATTGTTTTGTCTTTAGATTTTTTCAAGAAACCTTCTGCCATCCACAATAAGACTAATTTCTCTTTTGTGAAAAAATAATCTTTTGGAAATATCGAACAATAAGCAAAGCATCGTTTTAAATGTGAGGGCAAATATTTATAACTTAATCTTAGAGCAGGAATAATTTCAGTCGACATGTCCCACACCTCGCTCTGTAATATTTTATTCCAATCATCAGCATCTACTTTAGACCACAAGAGAGCTCCAATTGTCTTGACTGCTAAAGGGAGACCTTTGCATTTTTCCACGATTTGTCTTCCAATTGCTTCTAGGTCTGGATGCATATCGGAGATACTGCCACGAAACGCGTCTCTTACAAAAAGTGACCAACATTCTTTTTCTGGTAATGACTTCAGATCGTAAATTTCAGCTTGCATAATCAATGCTACTCGTTTTTCACGTGTGGTTACTAAAACTCTGCTCCCCTGTGCTCCAAATCTGAACGGTTTACTTAAGGCGTCCCAATCAATAGAATTATAATTCCAAACATCATCTAAAACAAGTAGAAATTTCTTTCCCATCAAACTCTCCTTTAGTGTACTTTGAAGCCAATTTAGAGTCGTATCATCACCATTAGTGGAGGAACCTACTTCCTTTAGAATTGCTTTTGTTATCTTAAAGACGTCAAAGTCATCCGAAACACAAGCCCATGCTCTAAGGTCAAAATGTTTCTTCACGCTCTCGTCATTGTATACAAGCTGAGCAAGGGTAGTCTTGCCAAGTCCCCCCATACCGACAATAGCAATCACAAATAACTTATTGCCACTTACATCATTTGAGAACAATGAATTAATTATTTTCTTCTTATCATCTTCTCTACCACAAATACCATATTCTTCAACCAAAGAAGTTGTGGGCAATCTTTCGAGTGGTTTCCCTTGAACGCCTTCTTTTAGACCCATATGTTTCTTTTGTCTTACAAGATACTCCAATCTGTCAAGCACTTGTTTTATCTTTGGTTCTATTTTCTTGACAAAGGGTACTTTAAGAGAATTAGAGATGGCTTTTCGTACCTTGCTTGTAGTGGTATGAAATTCAACATCCAACTCGCAACGCATGGCTTCAGTGTCAATCTCATCCAAGATGTCCTCTGCATCATAGACAGCATCTTTCAACTTATCGAGCCAGTTTTTCACGTTGGGATTTGCCACTTGTTTTTCCTCTGCATCTTCAAACACAGCATTCACAGACAGCAAAGCTGTCTCCAGTTTTTCCAAGAGTGCGTGGTCGAGTTTTTGTCCTCGAAAAAAGTCAACAAATTCACCAGATGCCACCCTTTCAAAAAACGCTTGGAGGAGTGGGGAGACAAATATGCCTGCAAGCTCAGCCATGTTTTGTGCTTTGTAATGGAAGGAATCAAAGGAAATGAAGGAAAGTGATGAAGAATAGTGAAGAGAAATACGATTACAAGGCCTGATGATCTTTTGTTTCGACGCTAAAACGGAAGTGAAGAAATTAATGAGAAATTAATAAAATAAATAAATCAATGAGATCAGGGTGTGTTCGTCGCACGGTTTCTGACTGAGTGGGGGAAGGTCTCATGTTAGGAAGCTAATACTTTGATTAATTCATTGGAGGGCGAGGAGGTTCCACGGCCGATCTTCTTAGAAATCTCTAGTTTTGATTAGTGGGATTCTAGACATTTTTGTTTTCTTTCACCAAAAACAAAAAGTGCCATGGTTTTTTTATACCGAAATTTGTCCCACACTACTCACAAAAACCATTGACTTTACTGGCATATTTTTTTATACCGCTGTGGTTGACCACTCAAATAAATTTTACTGCTACCTCCATTTCTGACTAATGGTTTCCTTGGTCAACCTTTTTGTTAGTTGGACATGTTCAACGGAAGACGGTGAGATATCCATCATTTTCACCCTTTATTATTATTATTATTATTATTATTATTATTTAATTTAGATAAAACGTCACCTTACCTCTTACGTAACCCACACGCACTTCTTGTTAATTTCCTAAACAATTTTGTAAAGATTGCCAATAGGCAATAAGTTATAATCTTAATGGACAAAACATCTGGATTTCCAATGAGTTTGGGTCAACCCAAAAATAATTAAATAAATAATCAAATGAATTTTGGGGTTGGAATATGCAACTTTTTATCCTTTCTAGATGGATCAGACATGTGGTATAATATCCTATATTCTCTCAAAAGATTACATTTTGGTCGTTTTCATGGCTCTTTCCTTACAATTAATCCTGGTTTTTCTGTTTGGTTTTTCTGCTTATAGGCTTGATTACGATGGGATCATTCGTTTTGTCTTGTAAATTTCCCATAGGGAGATAACTAAGTTAAAAACTAACTCATCCGCAACGTTTGATAAAATCTATGAGTTTTAAGAATATCCTGAAGACCTAAACGCTTGAATATCATATTAAAGTTAACGACATGTCAAATTATGTTTACGGCCCAACATTAGATTTTTGCCTAGTTTAGATAGCAAAATCCTCTAAGTTCATCTCAATCTCAATCTTCAAGCACCACAAACACAAATATTTTTTAATTTCAAGTCTTCAACTTTTTGATATAATCATTATCTAATCATTATAACATTTTCAAATTTCCAAACAAAATAAAAAGAATAATTCAATTTTTTCAAATATCAAAATAAAAATAATAGTAAAAAATTATATTATAACTTTATAAAATTTTTAATCAAATTTTTCTCTCTCATTTCTCAAAACTTCAGAAAACATATTAATTCAAACTATTTCACTATTATTCACATATCATTTTATTACTATTTACAGATCATCTCATTTTATTTCACTTTTTATATCCATTAAGGTTATAATTTATTTAGTAAAATAAATAAATCAATGAGATCAAGGCGAGTTAGTGGAAGCCAACTCATTCATTCACATTATTCGCAAATCACTTTACCCAACACAAGCATCTTCTTATTTTATTAATTAGTAATATTATATTATTATTGGCGGAAACCAACTTTCTTTGTTAATTGGAAAAATCTTGTTAATTAGCTCTCTTGGCATATTGCATGTGGCCGACAGGCAAAGAAAAAGGGTAAGGAACCAAAAGAAACACGACAAACCATCATTCAACATGCAACAATATAGTTTAGTTTTTTTAATTCATTCCAAGCTTGACTTCCCATCACGACTCGACGAGTATTAAATTCACAAGACATCTCTGCAGAATCGGCTGTTAGGCTTGCTTGGTTTGTTTGTTGGGCTGAGCAAAGGGTTGGATGGGCCTAAAATCTTGTTAGAGAACTCTTAAGTAGTAAAGCCCACCTGATATTTTCTTCTAGAAAGAGAACCGTGTAATCAAATCATAACATTAATCTTACAAGAAGTGTGAACTTGCAATTAGAATAAAGTTTAGAAATAAGATTACAAGAGCAATCATTTGGGTAGACTGGTCACTCTTCCATCTTAGGCCCACATCCAAGCACTCAAAGCCCACTTCCAAGTACTTAAAGACCAACTGCTATCCTCACCAACGACCCAACTCATTCCCTTTCTAACAGGGAAGTAAAAAAAATGGAAAGAGCTCCAGCCCACTAAACCCACAACCCTGATCTCCTTCCTCTGACTCCTTTCCCAACGCTCCCCTGTTTCGAACAATCCAAATCCGTGCCTCATCCCACCACGCTCACCTGTAATCACTCGATCCCAAACAAATTCCTCAAGTCCCAGAAGCTTTACTGATGGAACCATACTATATCCTACTTGAAATTGTTTCATTGTCTCTGCAGGTGTACCGGATGATCCATCAAGTTTTTCCGAAGCTGTCAAACACAAAGAATGGAAGGAAGCCATGGCTAAGGAACACGGGGCTCTCATTCAGAACCACACATGGACCTTGGTACCTCCTGAACCTCACACAAACGTACTGGGATGCCGTTGGGTTTTTCGCACTAAGCACACCCTCGATTTAATTCCCTTCCCAAGACTTCCTGGAATTAGTACTGCAGTAGAGAACATGGTGGAAAGAATTCAACAAGTCCATTCAGACGTTCGCGTCAACTTAGAAAAGGCTAACTCCCGTTACAAACATGTGGCGGACAAGCACAAGCGAGTTAAGATTTTCCAAGAAGGAGACCTGGTCATGGTGCATCTACGCAAGCAGCGTTTTCCAGCTGGGACTTACAATAAGTTGCAGAAGAAGAAGTTCAGACTATTAAACTATATACCACCTCTGTTTCGGAATCTGCTACACATGAGAAGACCTTATCACAAACACATAGCGTGCAGGAGCAGATTAGGAAGAAACCGTAGATAAGGGAATTTTCTGTTACTCTCTAAGGTTACATGTAACAAACTTTTATTCTTTTTCTTTTGTATATATATGCCAGTACATCAATACAGTAATACTACAGAGGAAATTCTTATTTGTTCATGCTGCGTCTAACACGGACCATGCCGAATTGTGAAGAAGATAAATGATAATGCGTATGTCGTTGACCTCCCTAATAACTTGTCAATTTCCTCTACCTTCAATGTAGCAGATATTTTTGACTACCATCCTCCAGATGAAGCACTCTATCCTGACCATAGCTCGAGGTCGAGCTTCTTTCCGAGTGGGGAAGAATCTGATGCAGTAGATATGGCATGCAAGATTGATGTAGAACACGAGTTATCGAGATTGAACCAGAAAATGCCGTAAACAGAGGAAGTCTTCAGCAGCTCTCCAAATTATTGCAGATTTCATTTCCAATTTTAATAAGCTTTCCTTAGTTGATATTGTGCTAGCGATATCTTTCTTTTTTAAATAAGTTTCTTTAGTTGGCTTTCTTTGTATAAGGGGACCGACCGAATATGGAAGGGAACATGGGATCAATTTTTTAATATTGTAAGCATTTTGCTAAGTTTTATCAATAAATGTTCGACTCGTTGTTTTGGGAAGACATACCTCTCCTTGAACCTTTTTTTTATTCTTTGTACGTGTCCGCTACGTCACAAACAACCAAAATGTCTTCCTATAAAATTTAATAATAATAATTATATATATATATTTATATATATAAAAAGGCCCAGCTATTGCAACTGAGAACTGAGGATGGCATTTCAAATTTTCAGAGCTATCTTCTCTTAGTTCTTCTCTACTCATATGCTAACATCATTGCTTCAACACCAAGCCATTACCATAATGCTGTACTCAACAGGAACAGTTTTCCTGCAAGTCCCATTTTTGGGACGGCATCATCGTCCTACCAGGTTTGTCTTCTCTACTTTTCTGCATTCCTATATGATTTTTTGAATCACAAAGAAGTTTTGCTTCTATTTTTCGGACAAGAAAGCTGTAATTATTGTGTGTCCATGTGTGTTCTATTGAATTACAATTACAATATGAAGGTGCAGCAAAAGAAGGTGGTAGAGGACCATCTATATGGGACACGTTCAGTACCCATAGATATCCAGGTCTTACTCTCCCTCTCCCTGTCTCTCTCACCCTGCCCAAATATTATGAAGTTTTGATTTACAATCGAATACATATTAATGGAATTGAGTTAAATATCGATTCTCAAAGGAAGAAAAGTAAGGGGAAAGAAAATCCCTCTCTTTTCCGAATTGTGACGTGAGTGAATAGCACTAAAGAATTCAAAATTGGTTGAATCATGAATGAAGTTTGTTTGATCATTTATAACTATATTGCACTGATAATTTCAGTCTCGCTTTGTTTAAAAAAAAAATTGCAGAGAATGTTTTATGGCTATCACCATTGATATGGAAAATGGCATACGAAAACTTAGAAATGGCCTTCATCATCGAATTGTTGGAACTAATATCGGGCTTTTAAACATGGAGGAGGCAAGGCATTCACTGAAATGAATAAGAATTCGTTGGGCCAATCCATTAATTTCAGCAAATCTTCTATTCAGTTGAGCAGGAACATTTCAATTTGCTCCAAACAATTCATCTTCCAACTCCATAATGTTACCTCCGCCCCCCAAAGCTAAAAATGTAGGCGTTCTTTTTAATCTCCTCACATCAAAGACCGTCTGATGCTTTTCAAAGATCGTCTCTCCAGTTGAAAACAAAATCTCAGCCTGGAATGCCTAATTCCTCTCTCAAGCTGGAAGAGCGACTTTGAAAAGGATAGTTGCATCCTTCATTCCCTCTTATAGTAAGCCCATGTTCTTTCTGCTTGAAGATCCCTGTACTCAGCTTTCGACTATAAATTAAAATTTTTATTTTGGGGCTTCAAATCAAATGGTTGTCGACATTTCACCACAAAGGCTTGGGAATCTCTCTATACTCCTAAAGCATGTGGTGGTTTGGGGTTTCTTCCCCCAAAATCTCTCGAAAACCATCTTGCTTTGGTTGCCAAGCTCGGGTGGCAAATTTAGCTCTTTCAGAATTTCAGATAGAACTTAGATTTGTGTTATGTCAGCAAAATACAAGAAGCATTCAAATTTTTGGGAGGTTTAGAAGTTCAATCTTGACTGGCAGTTTTGGTAAGCGATTTTACTTAGCAAAGGGTATCTGGTTTCAGGTTGGTTCCCGATCTTCTAACAATAAGTAGACTGATCCTTGGATACCCAATATTCTCAATCACAAATGGCTTCTAGAAATATAAGGAGTCCTACTCCCTCATCTGTGAAATCTGCGTTTAGATTCTTTGCTCCTAATCAATACCCTCCAAATACTCCATTTTTGTATTCTGAATGGGCTTAATTGTGGAGATTGAAACTGCATGAAAGATTAGAATTGCTTCTATGGAAGATTTGCAAGAACATTCTACCCGCTCATATCAATTTGTGTAGCCACACCCAAATAGGCTTTGAACAATGCAGCCCAGCACTACTAATTTTGGTACATAAATAAAGGGATCAAAGAGATTATTGCAGGTTATATTCAAGTTTTTAAACCCAAAGAGCATTCACCATCCCCTTTGCGAGGCAGCGAAGGGAACATTAGTGGACTTGTTCCTCAATGGCCCTGTTGCTAGAATCATTTGCAGGAATTCCTACTAGCCTCTTGATATTTTGTTGTTTTCAAACCATACAATCACTAAGTGGGTAACATCAATCCTTCTTTGAAAATCAAGTCGAATGACTTGTTTCATTTTCATACTTTTGCCTTAGATCTGGTCTAGTGGGCAATAATATTAATAATAAAAGTCTTTGACCATATCTTGTAGATGCCGTTTCTCTATCAGAGAAAATCAACTCAGTTGCCAACAAACATTTAAAAGCATGGAAAGAAGAGGAGGCACAAGTTCAGACTCATCTTTCGGAACCTTCACCAATTGGTGTCATAAAGGTAAAATTTGACACTGAAATCAGAGGCAATACCTATTTTATAGATGCACTATTCAGGGATGCTTCTGGAGCACAAAAGTGGCAAAAATACCCATCAATGACCCCACTTTGGCAGAAACTATTTTAGCTACATCAGAGGTCCTCTTGCTGAATTTTAAGAGCATTATTTTGGAAGGGGACTCACTCTTGGTCATAGCTGCGCTTTCAATATCTAGATCAGTCCATCGTCTCTATCATACAGGACATTGGAAACTCGTTTGTGCATTTTCCCTCTTGGTTTGTTAAAATATTGTGGATAGTGTAAATTTTGGTATTCATAATTTAGCTGCAGCCACCGATAAGAGAGGCTGCATTCCCTTAGCTGAATTACCTTGCATGCCAATTTTGAAACCGCATGAACCTATCTAGATCATGTTGGAGATATTTGCTAGTTTTAGTTGACTCATAGTTATATCCCCAATTATTGTAGAAAAATACTCCTCTAATGTATTCTAAACGCATTTCTATGATGAAATTGCAGATAGGATACAAGATGGCAGTAATGGAGACGTAGCTGTTGATCAATACCATCACTATAAGGTATGGTGCACAGTACAAAAAGAAAAAAGGGAGTCACTCATATTAACCTTTGAGTACATATTATCTATTGAAGTACATTTTGATAACTTGAAATTTCTTGTTTTCAAGCCCAGCATGATATAAAAGATGATCAGATATGGGAATTCTAGATGATTTTGCAACATTTATAATCCTTCTCATTTTTTTGACACAGGAAGACGTTGGGATTATGAAGGAAATGGGTTTAGATGCATACAGGTTCTCAATCTCATGGTCCCGAGTTTTTCCAAGTAAGATAATAATATGAATTGACCTGTTATAAGAATTCAGAGAAAAATGAGAAGGAAAGAAGAGGGAAAAAGAAGAAAAGATGCATATAAAAATGGGTGACATCAAGTTTTTATCATGGTTTGGAATTACATGTGGTAGTATTTATTCCATGTTTGTGTGAGATGGAAAGCTAAGTGGGGGTGTGAACATGGATGGAATCAAATACTTCAACAACCTCATCAATGAACTTCTAGACAGAGGTCATGATTCAATCCAATGATTCCATCATAAATAATCTATTTTTTCAGCTTCTCATAATCTGCCCTCGAGTTCATGATAATTAAATGACAGGTCTAAAGCCCTTTGTAACACTCTCACTTTGATATTCCCCAATCCTTGGAAGATGATTATGGCGGTTTCTTAAGTCCACATATTGTGAAAGTGACACTGAAAATTATGATCCTCTATCCATCTGATTAGGTGGTTCTTAAGTCCACACACACATTGTGTAAGTGACACAGAAAATTATGATTCTCTATCCTTCGGAATAGTAGATCACTTGTATATATCACTGGTAACATGATCCTAATTAAAAGAACAAAACGAAGAATCAATATGATGGATGCTGTTTACTATTCCTATTACTGGAGGCTTGAAATTTTGCCCATGGTTTTTCAAAATTTATTTTCTTTACTGTCATTTCACTGAGACTCCAATGACCATCTATGACTATACAATACAAAATTCAAAATTGTCTTTCTTATTATGATACTGTTTGTTGTGAAGATAGGAATTGACCTTAGTATAAGGACCTCACCAGCCCTTTCAGGATTGAACTCTATCTGCCTGACTAACCTCATAAAGCTTTTTTTAAGTCATATAATTGAATGAAGCAAAAAATCGCTTTGCATCACATTATAAAAAATTTCACACTTTGGTCATAGCTTTAAATAAGTGGAATTTTTTGTGTACTTGTGCATTTGATAATAAAGGAATGATTTTCGGGACTATACTGAGGTTTGCTTCAAGGTATTTGGCGATCAGGTGAAGCACTGGATCACACCGAATGAGTCAACGAGCTACAACATCTTGAACTGAAGTTGATAAGAGTCCTTTTCGTTGTGTTACACCAAAGCAAATCTGGTTGTGTGCTGTGTTTTGTGGATCTGAGGTGGGTGCAGCATTGGGTGGTAGCTTTTGAGTTTGTGTTTTATGTGGTGGTTTGTCTCCCACATGATGTTGTGTGCCTTTTGATGGTTTGGTGGATTTGGCATATTGCACAAATCTGTCTCTAACAGTACCAGTGTGCAGGCTTCTCTGAAATGGTGGTTCTAACCGTTGGGTTCATTTGTTATAGATCTGGTTGAAGTGCAAAGCTTTGCCTCTATTTATGGTTGTGGAGTTGTTCATGGTAGTGACATGGAAACACATCAACGGGGGACTGTCGGTGAAAACCATGTAGGTGGTTTTGTGTGCACTGGTTTTTCCTCTATATGTGATTTTGGAATGCTTTAGAGTTTTGTTATAGTGGCAAGGAAGCTTGTGGATTGTTCAACCTGGCACTTCCCTCCCTTTGTGTTAGTGATGCTAATGGGAGCTAGAGATCTTGCTCTAGCAAAGACCCATTGATGTCATCCGGCTTGATTCGTCCAAGTAAACTAGCGTGCTTGGTTGGTAGTTTGAATGAAGGTTGGTGAAGTATTTTAGGTTTCAGCTTGGAGTGCATTGTGGTCACTGACCGCCTACTGATGTTGCTCGAGTTGTGCACCGAGGTTGGAGGGTTTGAGGAGACTGTAATTATCCTTGGATGGCTCAACTATTTTCATACTTTTACATTTGATTGTGATGATCATAGGTTGAGCATGCAAAGACAATTTAGATTTTGAGGAATGCTATGCATCAGTCACTATTCATTCCCACATCCCACACCTCTAACTTTTTCATAGGGTGTGAGATGTGGGGTGGTGAATAGTTGCTGATGAGAAGAATTTTTCTTAGATTTTTAATCATAGAGGAATTAGTTTCAAGGTTTATTAAGGGTCAAGATTTGTAACGGCCATAGACTCGGTGTATATTTTAAGGGAGTAGGCTACTTATCTCTCCTTGATTCGAGGAGTTGGTTATTTTGTGTATTAAGGCATTGACTCCTTAATATTTGCATTGGGCTCTTTTATATTATTCTTGACATTTTTTGGCTTAACGTTGACTTACCTTACTCAAAACACATATTATATCAGCCTATTAGTAAACAGATAGGGATCATGACATATTGACCACTGTCAAAGGAGGTTAAACAAACCAAAAAAACTATGAAAATGAAAATAAGCAATGACTGTCCTCTTAGGATTTGACGTTGACGACAAACCAACATTGTGAAGTATGTGGAATAAAAGCTTTCAAAGTTTTTACTGACAGAAAAAAAAAGGTTTTTAAGTTTTAACCTGCTCGAAATTTTCTAAAGCTAGCAATTTCCACAACTTCCATGGGTTATATATAAGAAATGCGCAAAACTAGGTTCGATTAACTTAAAGCTATCGTGAATATTTGTTATGAAAACTGTAATTTCAATGCATTGTTGCAGGTTAATGAACCCCTTGATCAATGGTGACTGTCCACATAGCATGCGATCTCTGGTTGGAAACCAATTACCCAAATTTACCAAAGAACAATCTATGCTTGTAAACAGGTCATTTGAATTTATCGGATTAAACTACTATACTGCTTATTATGCAGCCTATGCACCTCAACATAATGCTGGAAATGCAAGCTACTTGACAGATTCTCGTGCTAATCTTTCAAGTAAGTGAAAACTCAACACTCGGAAGTAATGATTACGTTGGTTTATGTTCCAATATTAACGATAACATGTCTTTGCTGGGCATGGCAGCTGATCACAATGGAATCCCCATTGGTCGACAGGTGTGTTCTATATATGTCAAAAGTTTTGAAATTTAAAACAATCATGGACCAAAATATATCAATTTCTTTATTCTTTTTTCCAAATAGACATCCTCAGTAGTATTGAAGCAAGACCTTTGGGCTGACTCACTTTACAAACAAGCACAAATGGAAAGGGTTATTCGGTGCTAACCTCTATTTTCTCTAAGTTGTAGGCTGCTTCAGAATGGCTTCATCTATATCCAAGAGGAATTCGAGATCTTTTGCTCTACACAAAGCAGAAGTACCATAATCCAGTACTAATTTACATCACTTAGAATGGTAATTATTTTGTCTCAAATCATTATTATCTTCTCATCACACCAGAATTTGAATAGAAGTTCTAGTTATTACATGTCCATTAGAAGCTAAATGCAACTATGAATTATAGGCATTGATGAGTTCAATAATGCCACCTTGTCATTAGAGGAGGCTCTTGTGGACAACCAAAGAATTGAATACTATTATAGTCATCTTTGGTATCTTCAGAAGGTTATCAGGTAAGTGCTTAATAATAGTTCTCTCTCTCTCTCTCTCTCTCTCTCTCTCTCACCTCTAGCTGACTCTGGCTCATTAATTTTTTTTGTTTTGAATAGGGATGGTGTCAGTGTTAAGGGATACTTTGCATGGTCCTTGTTGGACAACTTTAAATGGAATTCAGGTTACACTAAACTTTCAGCTCATTGGTTCACGAATTTTCTCAAGAAATAGATTATAGATACGATGTTCATGTGAGTAACTTATGTGAAGGCCATTTCTTTTCCATCTATATGCCATGCATAGACTCAAATGCATATTAAATTAATAATAAATTCTGTAATCCATAATAACTTCCTCTTCGACAATCAATGCACTAATTCCGCCATCATTTTATTCCGGGGTTCATATAATTTTGTCAAATGTTTTCATCTTTTGAAATTCTACAAATGGATCAAGGTAGTTTCGGTGGTTCTTACAAGTTTAATTCAACATATAAAAAAATGGCACTTTATGGGATGACTTGTATTAGATTTTGATCATTACGTTTACAACTCGGATTGTATTTTACCTTCTCCTCTGAGTAAAGCATCATTCTCATATTAGATTAGTGATTCTTTGCTTGATCTTTGTTGTAACACTTAAGGGATTTGGATCTAATGGCTTATTTCAGATTTTCTCAGCCACCAACATTTGGTTTCAAAAACGTGGAGTCCCTCATGTAATTGACAGAAGATGGCTCTAATGTTGTTGTCCTTACAAAATACTTTTAATCCCGTTTTAATTGGCCACACCTTATAAAAACTCCTGAAATTTGAAAGCAATGGAACTCAGTTGCTGAATGACTAGAATTTGTTTCCAAGTCAACATATTGGCCTTCATTTTTCATTTTGTTTTTGATAGGTGGCTTTCATTTTCAAAATTCTCCCTCAATCCTGTTTATGTTTTTGTTAAAGCTAATTATGCATGCTTTCTGGAGAGTTTTAATCTTGATTAGAATTGTAGAATAAAGAAAGGTTTTGTCAAATTCTGTTTTTTCTGAACTTTCTTAGCTGTAGTTTAACATGAGGAGAAGTTTGCTACAGCTTGTAACTTTGTGATTCTTTGTTGGTTTCGTGAAAGAGAAGCTTAGGGTGTTAAATAGATGGAACTTGTAAAATTACTGACCTTCCACTGGAACTTGTGGACAAGCAGGGTTTGGGGTATGGGGACTTGATCTCCATAAATCCCCTCATGATAGGTCATTTGCCCTTGTTCTTCGTTAGTATACTCAAATCACTAATTACTACTACATTGCACTTGGAGATGTCTATCTTTTGGGAACTGTGATGCTGGTTTTTGGAATGCTCTTTATGAGCTCTTTGTCAGCAATCTTGACACTGCCAAATCACCATTGAAGGAAAAACTTCCATACAGATCTAATCTTTTTGGCTTATTCACTCTGAAGGTCAGTTCAAAACTTTTCAGCAATTGAGCAACTGCAATGCCTGTTAGCCCAAGTGAGTGGGCCATAAGCCAACCTTGACTAATTGATACTTTAGAACAATTATTTCTTCATTCCAGAAAACTTGACTGCTTTAGGTAGTAAAAGCATTGGGAAAACTGATCTCTATGGTTCCTGTATTTGGTCATTAAAATTTATTTGGTCATTTCTTTTAGTTGAATCAACTCTAGTAAAATGTGAAATGCATTTCTTTTCTGCTTTTCCATGCCAGATTTACTAGTGTTAGTTTTTTATGCTTTAGGAATGTACTTCCTAAATAATATGCACGAGAAAAATAGTTACCTCTTTAGTAGTCAAGGTCTGTATAACTAGTTCTGGCCTGCTGACCCATCTCCATCCCCATCAATACATGGGACGTCTAAAACACCCTATGGACTGGTCAATATTTAACTATTGCATCTATTTCGTAATCCTATACATGTTTTCTCACATCTTTCATTTCACTTTCAATAGAGGGTGAGTCTGAAACATCAGAAACATTTGAGGAGTTTGATATATCTGCAAATAGTCAACCTCATGTGTTAGGGAGCTTTTTGAACTTCTGTTGGCTGCCATCCAGTACTGTACTTGACTCTCTTTAGTTGATCTCTCCTTAGGTAGAGCTTTATAGTAATTTATATGCTTGTATTGGTGAACATGTTAGCTGAATTAGTTGCATGTTTATTTTCAACTACAAGTACATACAACTCATTGCTGTTTAGCACTAGTGCATGTTTATAGGTATCTACATTCTAGATGCACAAGTACAAGTACAAGTACATACAACTGATTTTGTGGTTTGGGTGTTGTTTTTGGATTAATGAGAGAGCTGTACATATGTGGTCGTATTTTACAATTTTTTTTTTGAAATTTTTAAAAGTTTTTCCGGCGACTTATCTCCACCACAAATATCTATTTGCCACAATAAAAAGAGACAGTAATAACCTTTTCCCGCTCAAATCAATCGCTAGAACTAATATTTGCTGCGAGAAAAATCGTATAACTCCAGTTTGGCATACTTTTTCCGATTTTATTCTACACCTATTCTTGCGAAGAAAAATTGCTGCAAAAAAGCAATTATTTTTTACTACGGCTAAAACTCTCCGCAAAAAAGTTTTTCGGGAACTTTAACAATGGACATCGCATGACACAAAAAGTTCTCCGGAAATACTTATTTGCGGTGATTTCCAGGCTTTTTCTAGCGATTTAGTGTCGCGGCAAAACCTCCTTTTTCTTGTAGTGAGATATAATGTCCATATGAGTAACTTATGTGAAGGCCATTTGTTTTCCATCTATATGCCATGCATAGATTAAAATGCATATTAAATTAATAATAAATTCCCTAATCCATAATTTATCATGAGAAGGCACTTCAACTTTGACAATCAATACACTAATTCTGCCATCTTTTTATTATGGGGTTCGTGTAATTTTGTCAAATGTTTTTCATCTTTTGAAATTCTGCAAATGGATCAATGTAGTTATATATCTACTTAATTTATAGAGTTTCCTAAATCTTAACTATTATGTTGCATTTAAACGGTTCAGATTTTTAAGTCTCAGCATTTATTGGATGCAGTATGTGAGATATATATAACAAATGTTATAATTGCAAAATCTGTACCATTTAGTTTGAAAATAAATGTTATAATTATTATAAAAATAAATAAATAAATGTTATAATTAAACGTTGTAGAAATAAATATTATAAGACTCGCTTCAAATATCTATACAAGTTCGTACAGAATTCAAGGGTAATTTTTTTCGAGCTCTCAAACCTCATATTCTTCAACGAAGTTCTTTTTCTTCTGAACTTCTGTCTCTACTGTTTGAATTATTAACTTGTCTTTTACTTCATTGCTTGGATTGATGGGGCCAATCCTCACATCCTTCATCGTTTAAATGCTTTCTTGGCTTGATTCATGTAGTGGAGAATGACCCACTTATTTTTGGGTCATGTGAACTACTGGGGAGGAATACATGCATGATGATCTCTGGCTACAGCAAAAGTGCATGTTTATTCACATGGCTGATAATGGCATGACTCCTTAGAATTTCTCAATTATTTGCTCCCAAATTAGATCATGTTACCATAAAAATAAAATGAAAAAAACTTGCTAGCTAGCTATATATAAGATTTCTTCTGAATTTGATCGAGTATATATCTTACTCATGCTTTTTAACTTTTTTTTTTTTATAAAAAAAAAAAAAACCTTATATTAACTTAATGATTTGACTAAAGTTATGTAAAAAATACTTTTCACAAAAGTCTAAAAAATACTTTTCATAGCTTTTAAAATCCACCTACTAACTTATGCAAATCAATAAAAAAAATCTATAAAAAACCTTTTATCCAAACAACTTCTATAGTTCTCCCATTGAACCTCTCAAATGCTTCCTTTATGAACGGATCTTCAGTCCACAATGGCTCACTTCTCTCCCCAAGATATTCCTCATCATTAGCCAATATATCCAAAACAGCCATCACTCTTGTTGCTAGAAGCTGTGAAGGGAAGCTTTGCAAAAGTAAGTGTTCAGGTTTTTTCATTAACTTTTTCCATTCTTCAGTTGGGTCTTCTGGGGGCATGTTGGTTCTAGCAATGGTTGGCCAATTTGGGAAGTAGCCCCTGTAAGCATATTGACCGAAGTTGGTGGCGGCATGGTGGTTGGAAGTCACCCAAGTGATGGTTGTGAGGATATCGATAAGGTCTATTTGGGTTTTGAGAACCGGCCACCATGGTTCGTCCTTCTTGTCCCATCTATAAAAACAGGAAGTGTATATGATGTCATGTACTGTCCCTTCGTTAAGAAAATATGAGTTTCTTTGCATGCTCAGAGGACACATGAAAAATTTTTAAATGGGTGGTGGGAGGATCTGTTTGGAGGAAAACTCTTTTATTTGATTTTTTTATTTTTGAAAATCTAGAAGATTGGCTAATTGGAAAGTAGGTACCTGCTAATTAGCTCAGCTGGAAGTGACTCCTGGAGATCATAGGCGGCAGAGCAGATTTCCGGAAATCAAAAACCCATCTTTTTGTAACTTATCAAACCTTTTTTTTTTTTTTGTAACTTATCAACCTGCTAAGACAGTGCCAAAAGTACTGAAACATAAAAATATGAACTTATCAAACTGCATTCAGATTTCTTAGGATTGGTTGCTCTTCTTAACAGAAATTTCCTCAATTTCAGCAACAGATAAAGGTTGGCCACCTGCTTTCAAATATATTTTGTTGTGAAATTCTGACTTTAACTTTTCTTTCTTAATAAAAAATCACACAGGAATTCTCTAACGAGTAAACATAAGCAAATAGAGTTGCATATTGCTCATTCATTGATATATATAAACGTTTTTTTTTTTCCATTAATTGTCCTTTTAGTACTGAAACTGAGGTCTATTGAAACGCATGCAATCGAAATAAACCTGCAGACCATACGAAAGAGACTCAACAACATGTTCCTATCAAAGATAATTAAAAGAATAAAAGAGTAACGCTATATATAAGTCTCAAATATATAAATTCCACTAAAAGCAAATAGTTTTTTTATTCTAGATTTTTTCAAAGAGAGATCTACTTCTTTTTCTATAAAGAGACCGCGGGAAGTTTGTCTATTTGATCATTTTATAAATCATTTTGCTCAAAATATAAATAATCGACTTATATTGATAAATGGTTGGAAAAGCTATTAATACGTACCTAACTTTGAAAGGTGAATGTACAGTCGCTTGGCATCCACTTGTGGTTCATATGGTTGGCTTTTAGAAGAAGCCATTCAAAGCAATTTATAATTAATCCATAAGAAGGGGATGTAAGCAACCTTGCGCCATTCTTTTCCTTTTTTATTTTGCAACTGTTTCTCCAACAGTGGACATCTGACAATCTCTAGAGAAGAAATGGAGGCAGGAAATCCATCTTTTGGCAAGAACTTCAGATTACGACAACCATAGATCTCCATCTTCTTCAGAGAGGTGAGGTGTTAAAGGCCCAAGTTCTCCAAAGATATCAAATTTGAAAATCCAGAAATGGTAAGATGGATCAGAGTAGAAATGGAGTCGAACAATCTCTCTTCTGGCGTGTACTTTAGCCTTGGGAGGTTACCGATATACAATTTTTCAAGAGAGGTGAGGTGTTGAAGGCCCTTCTTGTCTAGAGATGTCATATTCGGAAATCCAGAGATGGTAAGACTGGTCGTAGTCCTGGGCAGCAACGACGGCTCCGGAAAAGACTTCACATCTTCGCATTTGCCACCGATTGACACTTCTTGAAGATAGGGGAGCTTTTGCAGACCCCATGTCGTTCGAGAGGCAACGAGTTTGTCACAATCTACGATGGAAATCGATAAGGTCTATTTGGGTTTTGAGAACTAGCCACCATGGTTCGTCCTTCATGTCGGTGTGGCCAACTGTTCGAATTTCTGTCCACCATGATTGGAGCTCTTGATCAGACTCCACAAGGCTAGGGTCAGGGAGTAGTGGTTGACATAGTCTATGACCCATTGTTTGATGGAATCGCAGAGGATGAGACCATCATTGGCGTAGGGGTAATCTTTGATTGTTAGCCTTAGTCCATGAAGAGTAGTTGGATCCTCAACGGCCATTCCCCTGCATACACAATTGCGAAAGAGCCGATTGATCTTAAAATTTGATATATTGGAATTAGATTACACACATTATTGAAAAGGTATAATATGCCATGCACTGGATTGACAATAAGTTGCAAAGCAACAAGTTTTCTGTTTGTTAGAATACTTCTACTTATAGTTGATATGTATTATTCATCTTCTATGATTTGATTTAGGATAGCGTTTTCCTCCAAACTGGTTTGAGAAAAGTTTCCTCTAATCCCATCTATAAAAATGGCAAGTGTTCTTAGAACATATGAAAATTTACAAGCATATGCCTCGGAACATATGAAACTGTATATGATGCATGTGTCCCTTCATTAAGAAAATATGAGTTTGTTTGCATGCTCAAAGGACACATGAAAAATTTTTGAATGGGTGGTTAGAGGATCGGTTTGGAGGAAAACTCATTTATTTGATATTTTATTTTTGAAAATCTAAAAGATTGGCTAATTGGAAAGTAGGTACCTGCTAATTAGGTCAGCCGGAAGTGACTCCTGGTCTTACCCCCACTGGAGATCATAGGCGGCAGAGCATAATTCCATGGAATATTTCCCAATTGCGAGAATACAGGCTCAATGGTGCCACTTGCATTGACAAGTGCTTCTTGAGCCAGAGCATTGATCTCCTGCATTGTGTGACGAAAATGAAAATAATATAAATCATATTATTTCCCTCATTAATATAAATCATATTAATATAAATCATATTGAGTTTTGAAGGAAAAACCATAGCAAATAATTAGTTTATAAAGTATTGGGAAATAATATATACCATTGATTAACGAGCTGGTGATAGCCAGAGTCATGGGCAAGGACATGAGCTTTATAAATCCTCCATAGCGAGACTTCTGTTGAATGCCAAGAAGGTGCATAAACTTGCTTTCACTGCGGCTTTCCGTCCATAACGATAATATGAAAAACAAAAACAAAAACAGAGAGCGTTAGGAAAGAAACTTTGCAATCGAACCAAGAAGCTGAAAACAGGCAATTTCTACATATAAGTTATGCAACTGAAAATAGCTGTTTAGGACACTTTGCTATATCTGCAAAATCTTCATGTCAACGCAAAAGAGCTGCTTTGAATAAACAAAACTATATTTTTACATATGCTAATGTGTTGAGCGTATTTGGAAATCAAAAACCCATCTTTTTGTAACTTATCAACCTGCAAAGACAGTGCCAAAAGTGCTGAACCATAAAAATATGAACTTAGCAAACTGCATTCAGATTTCTTGAATTTACTTTTTCTAAGGAAAAGAAATGGCATCGGATTGGATTTCGATGTTGAAGATATTTCTTTATAAGGACTTACTGATCAAACTGAGATCTATTGACACGCGCGCATGCAATCGAAAGATAGTTTTAAGCGACTAGTTCTTTATAAAAAAGAAAAAAAGAATTCCACTAAAAGCAACTAGTTTTTTTTATTTTACATTTTTTCTATAAAGAGACCGCGGGAAGTTTGTCTATTTGATAATTTTATAAATCATTTTGCTCAAAATAAAAATAATCGAATTATATTGACAAGTGGTTGGAAAAGCTAATAATACGTACCTAACTTTGAAAGGTGAATAATGTACAGTCGCTGCCATTCACTTGTAGTTCATATGGTAATTGGCTTTTAGAAGAAGCCATTCAAATCAATTGAAAATTAATCCCTAAGAAGGGGATGTAAGCAACCTTGCGCCATTCTTTTCCTTTTTTATTTTGCAACTGTTTCTCCAATAGTGGACATCTGACGATCTCTAGAGAAGAAATGGAGGCAGGAAATCCATCTTTTGGCAAGAACTTCAGATTACGACAATCATAGATCTCCATCGTCTTCAGAGAGGTGAGGTGTTGAATGCCCAAGTTGTCCAAAGATGTCATAATTGGAATTCCATTGATGGTAAGATGGATTAGAGTAGAAATGGAGTTGAACAATCTCTCTTCTGGCGTGAACTTTAGCCTTGGGAGGTTACGGATATACAATTTTTCAAGAAAGGTGAGGTGTTGAAGGCCCTTCTTGTCTAGAGATGTCATATTCGGAAATCCAGAGATGGTAAGACTGGTCGTAGTCCTGGGCAGCAACGACGGCTCCGGAAAAGACTTCACATCTTCGCATTTGCCACCGATTGACACTTCTTGAAGATAGGGGAGCTTTTGCAGACCCCATGTCGTTCGAGAGGCAACGAGTTTGTCACAATCTACGATGGAAATCGATTTTAAATTTGTAGGCAAGCCCCCTTCACCGAATGATTGCAGCATTGGACACTTTCTGATAGATAGTAACTCAAGAGATGGAAGGAATAGGTGCATCTTGTCAGGCAATGACCTTAAACTCCCACAATTATTTATCTCAAATGTTTTTAATTTTTGGGCACGCAATCCTCCATCGTTTTCATGTTGTTCTGAATTAGTAAGAGACTCCAGATTCTCACATCCATTGATGGTGAAAATATCGATCTCAGCGATTACGTTTATTGGAAAGCATCTAAGAGAATCACAACTATTTTCCAAGTACAACTCTTTGAGGGATGAATAGTTGAAGTGCACTGGGAATTCTAACTTCTTACAGCTTGAGATATTAAGAGTTTCTAATGTGGTGGGTAGATCATCATCGGAAAGTAACATGAGCGAGCAACAACCATCGATTTTCAATTCTTAAAGAGGACTGCTGGAATCCATCATTCCCTCCGGTAGGGACCGTAATGCAGCACATCCTTCAAGTACTACTTTTTGCAATAATCCAAATGGCAATTCATTTAACAGAACCTCATTAAAATTTGTTAACTCCAATTGACGTAGAGTAGGAGACCTTGGGAGTGAGGCATCCAGCTGCGAACATTCAACAATCTTTAGTCTGGCTAAAGAAGGAAGATGGATGGGCAATCCTCCTGTTAGCTTGGGGCACCTAACAATCTTAAGCTCTTCAAGACAAGGAAAAGCTTCACCTTCATTTTTAGAATCAAAACATAACCAATTTTCCCAATCTGGCATGTCTTTGAACTGTAGAACTTTCAAGGCTTCGAATGGCTTAAAAGTAGAAGAACCGCTACCATAGAACTCCATACCCACTCTAGCAATTCCACGAAACTCACTGATAGAGAGCCGCTGGAGAGAGTGTAGCTGTCCAAATGATGGCAAGATGTGGCAATATTTACAATTATAGAGAGAAAGCTCTTCTATCTTAGAGAACGAATGATCAACAATCCAATTCGGAAAGCTTTTACCACCATAATATAGGATACAGAGTCTTTTCAAGTTTGTATGGGGTTGGAGTTTCTCCAATACAGTTATTTGATCACTTTCTGAAATATTGCTACTTGAATCGTCCCATCCCAACTTCAAGTCCTCAAGGTGCTTCTTATCCTTCAATTTTGCACCCAAAGCATCGTCAGGAGATTTGACATTTTGGAGCTTCCTAATAGAGAGCTTCCCCCCAATATCTTCTAGCTTCCCCAACTCCCCAATATTGCTTGATCCGCAATGTTTGTTGACAACAAATATATCCAAAGTCTGTAGACATTTTAGTCTATCCAGATGTAACGGCATCTCCATTATGGCACTTCCAAATAAATGAAGATGATGCAAACTAACGAGTTTATGCATATCTCTAGGCAATACAGTAAGATTCTTACACCACATTAATCTCAATGTTTGCAAATTGCACAATTTACATATAGAATCAGGCAGTTTTCTAATTCGTGTTCCAGACAGATCCAAATATCGTAGATGTCTAAATTTGCCAATTGAATCAGGCAACTCAGTTAAATTTCTATTATCTTCAAAGGAAAGCACTCGTAAGAATTTCCACATGGGCAACGAAACATGTGGGAGTGGTCCCTTCAAAAAAGCATAATCTATTGGGAGAAAAGTGCGCAACCCCTTGGCCTCGTAAAGTGCCTCTAACGTCTTTGGGGAGTTTTCAACAATTGATAAATGGCGAGCCTTGTTCGTAACTGCTTGGAGCGAATTGCCACCCTCCAGTCTAAAGATAAATTGCCCAGATACAAATCTTGCTAAATCGTTGACAAGATCATGCATTCCGAATTTTGAAACATTCACAGTACTTGATTGTTGAAATAATAACGATCTCGATACCAGATCAAATAAGTACTCATGACCGACTTGCTCCATTGTTTTGTCTTTAGATTTTTGCAAGAAACCTTCTGCCATCCACAGTAAGACTAATTCCTCTTCATGGAAAAAAAAATCTTTTGGAAATATCGAACAATAAGCAAAGCATTGCTTTAAATGTGAGGGCAAATATTTATAACTTAATCTTAGAGCAGGAATAATTTCAGTCGACATGTCCCACAACTCGCTCTTTAATTTTTCATTCCAATTATCAGCATCTACGTTAAACGACAAGAGAGCTCCAATTGTCTTGACTGCTAAAGGAAGACCTTCGCATTTTTTCACGATCTGTCTTCCAATTGCTTCTAGCTCTGGATGCATATTGGAGATACTGCCATGAAACGCATGTCTTACAAAAAGTGACCAACATTCTTTTTCTGGTAATGACTTCAGATCGTAAATTTCAGCTTCCATGACCGATGCTACTCGTTTTTCACGTGTGGTTACCAAAACTCTGCTCCCTTGTGCTCCAAATCTGAAGGGAGTACTTAAGGCCTCCCAATTAGTAGGATTATCATTCCAAACATCATCTAAAACAAGTAGAAATTTCTTTCCTGTCAAACTCTCCTTTAGTGTATTTTGAAGCCAATTTAGAGTCTTACCATCACCGTTAGCGGATGAACCTGGTACTCCCTCTAGAATTGCTTTTGTTACCTTAAAGACATCAAAGTCATCCGAAACACAAGCCCATGCTCTAAGGTCAAAATGTTTATTCACGCTCTCGTCATTGAATACAAGCTGAGCAAGGGTGGTCTTGCCAAGTCCCCCCATACCGACAATAGCAATTACAAGCAACTTATTGCCACTTACATCATCTGGGCACAAGGAATTAATTATTTCCTTCTTATCATCTTCTCTACCACAAATACCAGATTCTTCAACCAAAGAAGTTGTGGGCAATCTTTCGGATGCTTTCCCTTGAACGCCTTCTTTTAGACCCATATGTTTCTTTTGACTTAGAAGATCGTTCAATCTGTCAAGCACTTGTTTTATCTTTGGTTCTATTTTCTTGACAAAGGGTACTTTAAGAGAATTAGAGATGGCTTTTCGTACCTTGCTTGTAGTGGTACTATGAAATTCAGCATCCAACTTGCAGCACATGGCTTCGGTGTCAATCTCATCCAAGATGTCCTCTGCCTCATAGATAGCATCTTTCAACTTATCGAGCCAGTTTTTCACGTTGTCATTTGCCACTTGTTTTTCCTCTGCATCTTCAAACACAGCATTCACAGATAGCAAAGCTGTCTCCAGGTTTTCCAAGAGTGCTTGGTCTAGTTTTTGTCCTCGAAAAAAGTCAATAAATTCACGAGATGCCACCCTTTCAAAAAACGCTTGGAGGAGTGGGGAGACAAATATGCCTGCAAGCTCAGCCATGGTTTCTGCTTTGTAATGGAGGAATCAAAGGAAATGAAGCGAAAGTGATGAAGAATAGTGGAGAGAAATAAGATTACAAGCCCTGATGATCTTTTGTTCGACGCTAAAACAGAAGTGAAGAAATTAATGAGAAGTTAATAAAATAAATAAATTAATGAGATCAGGGTGTGTTAGTGGAGGCCAACTCATTCATTCACGTACGTTATTCGCAAATCACCTTACCCAATACAAGCATGTGGCCGACAGTCAACATCATGTTTTGGAGCAAAGGAATCAAACAAAAAAGGGAAAGCAACCAAAGGAAAGACGACATGCAAACAGGTGGGACCATCATTCAACATGCCATCTGCCATTCCATGCAATAATGTAGTTTGTTTTTTAAATTCATTCCAAGCTTGACTTCCGTTAGCTGCATTTCCGCATGCCATCTCCCATTCCATGCCAATTTTGAAACCGCATGAACCTATCTAGATCATGTTGGAGATATTTGCTAGTTTTAGTTGACTCAGTTATATTTTTACAATCACTGAGTGGGTGCCACTGCCGCCAATTCTAGTCGTATCAATCCTTCTTTGAAAATCACAATCTAGATGATCAAATATGGAAATTCTAGATGATTTTGCAACATTTATGATCCTTCTCATTTTTTTTGACACAGGAAGGTATTGGGATTACGAAGGAAAGGGGTTTAGGTGCATACAGGTTCTCAATCTCATGGTCCCGAGTATCAAGTAAGATAATGATATGAACTGACCTGTTATAAGAATTCAGAAAAATGAGAAGGAAAGAAAGGGGAAAAAGAAGAAAAAGTGAATATAAAAATATGCATCATCAAGTTTTTATCATGGTTTGGAATTACACGTGGTAGCATTTATGCTATGTTTGTGTCAGATGGAAAGCTAAGTGGCGGTGCGAACATGGAAGGAATCAAATACCTCATCAATGAACTTATAGCCAAAGGTCCTGATTCAATCCAATTATTCCATCATATATCATCTATTTTTTCAGCTTCTCATAATCTGCCCTTGAGTTCATGATAATTAAATGCCAGGTCTAAAGCCCTTTGTGACACTCTTTCACTTTGATCTTCCCCAATCCTTGGAAGATGATTATGGTGGTTTCTTAAGTCCACTTATTGTGTAAGTGACACACAAAATTATGATTCTCCATCCATCTGAATAGTAGATCACTTGTACATATCACTGGTAACATGATGCTAATTAAAAGAAAAAAACAGAGAATCCATAAGACGGATGCTGTTTACTATTCCTATTACTGGAGGCTTAAATTTTGCCCATGGTTTTTCAAAATTTATTTTCTTTATTGTCATTTCACTGAGACTCCAATGACAGTCTATGAGTACTGAATACAAAATTCGAAATTGTCTTTCTTATTATGATCCTGTCTGTTGTGAAGATAGTATTTTACCTTAGCATAAGGACCTCACCAGCCCTTTCAGAATTGAACTCTATTTGCCTGACAAACCTCATAAAGCCTTTTTTAAGTCATATAACTGAAAGAAGCAAAAATCGCTTTGCATCTCATTATATAAAATTTCACACTTTCAAGAAATTTGGCGATCGGGTGAAGCACTGTATCACACTGAATGAGCCAGCAAGCTACAGTGTAGGTGGTTATGCATCTGGGGCTATACTGGAAAAATTAAAGCGTACAGGCAAATTAAAGTATCAGGTTCAACATTTATATGAAGTTAAAACATTTTTTGCAATGCATACAATATCATGAGTATGAATTATAGATAGATGATGGAAAATAATTATTTAGTGTACCAGTTGTAGTAAGGACTAAATTAGCTATAACTGAAATTGTTTTTCATTAATAGTAAACAAAATATTTTTGGTAGAGTAGTAAAAGAAAATTTGACCATAGACATGAATGTGGACTCAACCAAAGTCTGAAAATGTTCAAGAAAGACAAAAAGGCACTATAGGTATATCACTCGAGATAGGCTGGATGGTGTCATATTCTAAAGTGAGACATCATCGTAATGCTATGCTACGGGCTCTTAATTTCAGAATTGGACGGTAAGTACTGCTTGAATGTTCATTTTGCATGTATACCATTTCAGGGTTGGATGCTCTGAGATGTCTTGTGATGACATGTCTTGGCCTAGGGTTGATCATTCAACTCGAAGCATTTGATAATGCTATCGTACTGCCGCTAGGAGGTGATGTTCTGTGAGTGGCCCTTTTAGATCAATGAGTTTTCTTACGGGCGCCTTGGTGTTGTTGCTGCTCGTGTGATATGGTGGTCTAAATTAATGCTTCTTGTTGCCCACATACTATGAACGGGTAGCTGACTTCATATCACACATGCACCGTCTTGAACCGAAGCTGAGAAGGGTCCTTTTCGTCGTGTTAGACCTAACCAAATCATGCTGTGTGTTGTGTTTTGTGGATCTGAGGTGGGTGCAGTGTTGTAGCTTGTGAGTTTGTGTTTTATGTGGTGGTTTGTCTCCCACATGATGTTGTGTGCCTTTTGATGGGTTGGTGGATATGGCATATTGCACAAATTTGTCTCTAACAGTACCAGTGTGCAGGCTTCTCTGAAATGGTGGTTCTAACCATCGGGTTCATTTGTTATAGATCTAGCTGAAGTGCAAAGCTTTGCCTCTACTTATGGTTGTGGAGTTGTTCATGGTAGTGACATGGAAACACATCAACGGGGGACTGTTAGTGAAAACCATGTGGGTGATTTTGTGTGTGCTGGTTTTTCCTCTATATGTGATTTTGGAATGCTTTGGAGTTTTGTGATAGTGGCGAGGAAGCTTTTGGATTGTGACTCCTTAATATTTGCATTGGGCTCTTTTATATTATTCTTGACATTTTTTGGCTTCACGTTGACTTACCTTCTCAAAACGCATATTATATCAGCCTATTATTAAACAGATAGGGATCATGCCATATCAACCACTATCAAAGGAGGTTAAACAAACCAAAAAAACTATTATGAAAATGAAAACAAGTAATGACTGTCCTCTTAGGATTTGATGACAAACCGACATTGTGAAGTACGTGGAATAAAAGCTTTCTAAGTTTTACTGATACAGTAAAAAAAAGGTTTTTAAGTTTTAACCTGCCTGAAATTTTCTACTACATTGTAGTTGGAGATGTCTATCTTTTGGGAACTGTGATGCTGGTTTTTGGAATGGGTCTTTATGAGCTCTTTGTTAGCAATCTTGACACTGTAAACCTTGACTGATTGATACTTTAGAACAATGATTTCTTCATTCCAGAAAACTTGACTGCTTTGGGTAGTAAAAGCATTGGGAAAACTGATCTCTATGGTTCCTGTATTTGGTCATTAAAATTGATTTTGTCATTTCTTTTAGTTGAATCAAGTCTAGTAACATGTGAAATGCATTTAATTCATGAAAAAACCTGTACTGTCCCGACTTTTCTGATTTTGCATGCCAGACTTACTAGTGTTTGTCTTTTATGCTTTAGGAATGTTACTTCCGAAATAATATGCATGAGAAAAATAATTACCTCTTTAGTAGTCAAGGTCTCTAAAACTAGTTCTAGCCTGCTAGCCCGTGATACCCCGTATTTACTTGTATTTTGACTAAGTAATTATTACATTTCTTAAAATTTTGGGCTTTCTTGTTTTAAAATTTAGATGATTTACGTGATATTATTTTAAGATTTTTAACTGTTAATTTAATATGTTTTTCTTGTTATTAATTATTGTTCATTATTTAAATTGCTCTTTATTTTAAATTAGTTTATTATTGGATTTAATTAATTTATTTTCATTTAGTCACTGTGTTTAAATTAGCTTTATTTAAATTGCTGTTTTGAAAATTTTTTCGTTGGATCAATTTTGTGACCCAAATTGTGAGGATTGGACCTCATTTCTTTCCCTCACTTTTTCTTTTTCCCTCTTTTTCTTTTCATTCTCTTTATTTTTCTCCTTATTTTTCTCCCCTGCCTCCCAGCCCGTGCGACACCCTCCCCATGTTTTCTCTCCATGCATCTCTCCCCCAGCCCGTTGCCTTCTGGCGACACCGCCCAGCCCACGATCTCCCCCGCCCTCTGACGAGCTCACCCACCCCAATCACCACCTCTCACGCTCCCTCTTTCTCCCTCCTAGCCTTGTATAGCCCGAGCGGGTTATAAGTTCACTGAGCCGCCATGCACCGCCCATTGCCGTCATCGTCCCTCCCATTCTCTTCCCCTCTAGCGCCGCCATCACACCGCCATTGGCTACCACCTTTTCACTACATCACCGGCGGCCTCCCAGCTACATAACCCACCCATCCTCAGCTCCGATCTGCCACCGGTGAAGCCCATCTATCTCCATCTTCGATTTGAACTTTTTGACCTTCAACTGCCGCCCACACTGCCACCCACGGCCAACGACCTCCACCATTAGCTTCACCGACATCCCTAAGCCCTTCCCTAGCAATCTCTAGTCTTCGTTTGTTCCCGTTCAAAATCTAGCATTTTGAGACCCACGGTCATAGTGTATTTTGCACTGTTTTGTTGTTGTGCTGCCACTTCTAGCATCTCCGTGACCCTTCGAAAAGTATATTATAGTGCTGTAAGTATTTTTCAAAGAGCTTTTGAGATTTAAATGTATTTTTGCACTAACTCATATTTACTGTGATTTGGTTGGTTGTGTTAGACTGAGTCCGAGGAGTAAGGGGTCGGATTGGAGGACGTTGTTGTTGTGTGTTTGGATGATGCGGGGATTTGTTGGCTGTTGGATATTTGTGTCGTGTCTTGTACATTGCATAATTGTACGCATGTTCATGTTTGTAAATGAAAACTGGGTTTTCGCATGATTGCATACATGTTCATGTGTATATATTTGAAAACTGAGTTTTCATGTGAAAGATGATTTTAGGTATGTTTGAAATAAATGGATTGAATGGTTTGAGAGAGAGGATAAAGAGACTGTAGGGATGGTGGTAAGCAGGGATGATGGTATAGTCCTGCCTGTGATTCCCGCCTACAGTGTCCGATAAATGGTTGGTTTATATTTGGACCATTTTCTAGGAAAATGACGGTTATTATTCATGGCGTGTTTTGGGTTAAATGAGATTTTTGGCGTGCGTTGGAAAAAAATCATTTTCTAGAAAAATGAGATTTTGGGTCACATTCGTGTTTCGTCATGTGTACGAATATTTGTTGGTTGTATTAATGCATTTACACGCATGTTCATGTTTGTAAATGAAAACTAGATTTTTCGTATAATTGCATACATGTTCATGTGTATTTTTGGAAACTAGGTTTTCTTGTGAGAGATGATTTGGAGTCTGATTTTCTACTTATAATGATTTTGATAAAGTTATGTTATTTAGTTTTATAAATTATAGTAAAACCCCAATAGTAAATAAGGTAAAATTTAATGTTTTAGTAAGAGTTATTAAGTTGGATATTGATGAGTTAGAAAGTGATGGTGGTATTTTAGGAATTATAAGAATTTTAGGTTTTGAGGAATTAAAATAAGTTATTTTAGCATTTGAGGTTTAAATATTGAAATACATGTTTGATTGGAAATTTACGAGAATTACGTGTTTATGTTATAGGTGACGATTATTTTTTTTGTTCGGCATTTTTGAGGAAAATTCTGAAAAACGAAGAAGTCCAGATAAGCGGAATTCCTATACTAGATTTGCATAAAAAGAAATGAACTGAGATTGGTTTGTAAAAATGTGCATTTTGTTTTAAAAAGAAAAGGTGAAAAACAACCTCAGTATATATTTTACATTCATTCTTGAGATATGTATGAAAGAGAAAATAAATGATTTTGACATGAATAATGTAGACATGAGCAATATTTGACATGTTTCTAAAATATGCAAAACAGCGAATATGATATCATTAAGATTTTTATACATGTGATATGAAATGATTTAGATCTGTTTTTTATCAAATGGAAATGATATGAATATGTTTAACACGTGTTTTGATATGATATAGATATGAAAAATCTTTGGCATATTTATCTGTTTTGATTCTGATTCTGAATATGGTTCTGTATGATAATACTGGTTCACGTGATATGGTTGGTACCAACATGATATGATATGAGTGCACCCACTTTGGAAACAAAGTGGTCCTTTATGTGTTCTTTCCTGTGTGCACACTCGGAGCTCCGAAATTGAAAAATGAAAAGTTTCACAATATGATACTGTCTAGTTTGGCCATCGAGGATAGCACAACCCTACCACGGGGGTTAAACATGGCATATGATATGATATGATAAGATGAAAACGTTCAGTAATGTTATGCCAAAGAGGTTTTGAATATGAAAATGGTTTTTGAATATAAAATGGATCTTTGAATATGAATAGGTGGTTTTTAAATATGAAAAAGGATCATTGAATATAAAACAGATCTTTGAATATGAACAATTGGTTTTTGAATATAAAAATAGTCTTTGAATATGAAATGTATCTTTAAAAATGAACAGTTGGTCTTTGGGTATTAAAAGATTGAAAAGTCGCTCTGATTTTCTGATAACACGTTTTTGAGATCTGCATATGAAAATCAAATGTTTTGTTTCTGCATACCGAACTTTCTAAAAAAGCTCATGTTTACATACTGGTATATGTTCTCTGCTTACTGAGTTGTTGATAATTCATCCATTATCTCCATAATATTTTTCAGATGATTTTGATGGTACAGCTGTGGATCAAGACTAGAAATCGTGTATAAGGCTACTTGAGTATAGTGGATTATGTACAAAGATGGTATTTTGGTTATTAGAGATTTTATTCGATAGTTCTGTTTTGCTCTACTGACTTGGTATCTTGAAAGATTGATAGGTTTATTTTGAGATTTTTTGTGGCGTTTAGATTAATCTTATTGGAGTAGTTGATCTGAAACAGTGAGTTGTATGTGTTATTGAAAACATTGGAGTCTATAACTATATGGTTGAAAAATGATTTTAAGTGACAAGGAGTAACTCTCCGACCCCTTTGGGACCGGGGAGTTACATGACCCATCTCCATCCCATCAAAACATGGGATGTCTAAAACACCATATGGACTGGTCAATATTTAACTATTGCATCTATTTCGTAATCCCATACATGTTTTCTCACATTTTTCATTTCACTTTCAACAAAGGATGAGTCTGAAACATCAGAAACATTTGATGCGTTTGATATATCTGCAAATAGTCAACCTCGTGTGTTAGGGAGCTTTTTGAACTTCTGTTGGCTGCCAACCAGTACTGTACTTGACTTTCTTTAGTTGATCTCTCCTTAGGTAGAGCTTTATAGTAATTTATATGCTTGTATTGGTGAACATGTTAGCTGAATTATTGCATGTTTATTTTCCAACTACAAGTACATACAACTCATTGCTGTTTAGCACTAGTGCATGTTTATAGGTATCTACATTCTACTTTGTAGGTATCTAAATTCCTTAATCCTTAATTTATCATGATAAGGCGGCACTTCAACTTTGACAATTAATGCACTAATTCTGCTTTCTTTCTATTATGGGGTTCGTGTAATTTTGTCAAATGTTTTCGTCTTTTGAAATTCTGCAAATGGATCAAGGTAGTTTACCTACTCTGTAGAGTTTCATAAATCTTAACTATTATGTTACATTTAAACGGTTCAGATTTTAAAGTCTCAGCATTTATTGAATGCAGTATGTGAGAGTGAGATCTATACATAACAAATGTTATAATTGCAAAATCTGTACCATTTAGTTTGAAAATAAATGTTATAATTAAACGTTGTAGGAATAAATGTTATAATCTCTACTGTTCGAATGATTAACTTGTCTTTTACTTCATTGCTAGGATTGATGGGGCCAATCCTCACATCCTTCATCGTTTAAAGGATTTCTTGGCTTGATTCATGTAGTGGAGAATGACCCACTTATTTTTGGGTCATGTGATCTATTGGGGAGGAATACATGTATGATGCTCTCTTGCTACAGAAAAAAAGTTCCATGCATGTTTGAAAAAGTGCATGTTTATTCACATGGCTGAGAATGGCATGACTCCTTAGAATTTCTCAATTATTTAAGCCCAAGTTAGATCATGTTACCATAAAAATAAAATGAAAAAAACTTGCTAGCTAGCTATAAGATTTCTTCTGAATTTGATCGAGTATGCATCTTGCTCATTGCTTTTTAACTTTTTTTTAATGATTTGACTAAAGATATGTAAAAAATACTTTTCACAAAAGTCTAAAAAATTCTTTTCACAGCTTTTAAAATCTACCTACTAACTTGCGCAAATCAATAAAAAAAAACTATAAAAAACCTTTTATCCAAACAACTTATATATTTCTCCCATGGAGTACCTCTCAAATGCTTCCTTTATGAACGATCTTCAGTCCACCATGGCTCACTTTTCTCCCCAAGATATTCCTCGTCGGGTGAATGATTAGACAATATATCCAAAACAGCCATCACTCTTGTTGCTTGAAGCTGTGAAGGGAAGCATTACAAAAGTGCATGTTCAGGTTTTTTCATGAACTTTTTCCATTCTTCTTCTGTGGGGTAGTCTTTGATTGTTAGCCTTAGTGACTAACGAGCTGGTGATAGCCAGAGTCATGGGCAAGGACATGAGCTTTTAGCCAAACTTCTGTTGAATGCCAAGAAGGTGCATAAAGTACTTGTATTCCCAATGTTGTTGACTGTGGTTTTGCATATTTTTTTCAATTTTAATCAACACCTATTCAAAAAAGCAATTATTTCCGACTATAGGCTTAAAAATCTCCGCAAAAAAGTTTTTCGGGAACTTAAACAGCAGGCATCGCAAGACACAAAAAGTTCTCCGAAAATACTTATTTGTGGTGATTTCCAAGTTTTTTTTCGGCAATTTAGTGTCACGGCAAAAACTCATTTTTCTTGTAGTTCATCACTACAAGAAATTACATTATTTCCAATGATCAAAGTCGCCGAAAATACTAAGAAAAATTGCATAAATTTAGTAAGAAAAATTGCATAAATTTAGTACTTCCAGCTAAACTAGGTTGCCCAAACATCGCTGCTATTCCAGAGCCAAGTAAAAAAAATTTCTGCCGACTTTTGCGATTGACAGAAACACTTCTCATTTCCGGCGATAAACAAATGCCACAAATAAGAAAATATCACCGTAAATAAGTGTATCAATATTTTAAAATTTGCTGACAAAACTTATTTTCGGCAATTATTCCCCACCGGTAATATCCTACTAAACAATTCCGGCGCCTATGAGTTGCCGGAATTATTTACCATGCATTATTGGCGGGGATAACTTTTGCTGCTAATAGAGAATTTCGGCAACGATACGTCGTTGCAAATAGAGATATGATGTTCATGTGAGTAACTTATGTGAAGGCCATTTGTTTTCCATCTCTATGCCATGCATAGACTAAAATGCATATTAAATTAATAATAAATTCCTTAATCCATAATTGATCATGAGAAGGCACTTCAACTTTGACAATCAATGCACTAATTCTGCCATCTTTTTATTATGGGGTTCGTGCAATTTTTTCAAACGTTTTCATCTTTTGAAATTCTGCAAATGGATCGTGGTAGTTATCTACAAATTTGTAGAGTTTCATAAATCTTAACTATTATGCTACATTTAAAAGGTTCAGATTTTAAAGTCTCAGCATTTATTGAATGCAGTATGTGAGAGTGAGATCTATATATAACAAATGTTATAATTGCAAAATCTGTACCATTTAGTTTGAAAATAAATGTTATAATTAAACGTTGTAGAAATAAATATTGTAAGAGTCGCTTCATATATCTATACAAGTTCGTACAGAATTCAAGGGTAATATTTTTCCAGCTCTCAATCCTCATATTCTTCAACGAAGTTCTTTTTCTTCTCAACTTCTATCTCTACTGTTTGAATGATTAACTTGTCTTTTACTTCATTGCTTGGATTGATGGGGCCAATCCTCACATCCTTCATCGTTTAAAGGATTTCTTGGCTTGATTCATGTTGTGGAGAATGACCCACTTATTTTTGGGTCATGTGATCTATTGGGGAGGAATACATGATGTTATGGACTGTCCCTTCATTAAGAAAATATGAGTTTCTTTGCATGCTCAAAGGACACTTGAAAAATTTTTAAATGGGTTGGAGGATCGGTTTGGAGGAAAACTCTTTTATTTGATTTTTTATTTTTGAAAATCTAAAAGATTGGCTAATTGGACAGTAGGTACCTGCTAATCAGGTCAGCAGGAAAGAACTCCTGGTCTTATGCACTGGAGATCATAGGCGGCAGAGCAGATTTCCAGGGAATATTTGCCAGTTGCGAATGCTGACTCAATAGTGCCACTTGCATTGATAAGTGCTTCTCGAGCCAAAGCATTGATCTCCTCCATTGTGTAACGAAAATAAGGGTGCAACCGTCTGTAGATTGGAAAAGAGATCGGTCAAATCATTTCCCTCATTAATATAAATCAAATTGAGTTTTGAAGGAAAAACCATAGCAAATAATTAGACTATAAAGTAGTGGGAAATAATATATACCAGAGTCGTGGGCAAGGACATGAGCTTTAGCCAAACTTCCGTTGAATGCCAAGAAGGTGCATAAACTTGCTCTCACTGCGGCTTTCTGTCCATAGCAATAATATGAAAAACAAAAACAAGCAACTGTTGACAGCAGAGAGTGTTAGGAAAGAAACTATGCAATCGAACCATCTCTCTCGACTCTTGGGTTCTTCAAGTTTTCAACGCTTTTCCCTTGATTTCTTAATGAATTATAGCTACAAAACATCCAAAAATGATTGCTAATGGATGCAGCAATACCAAGTATTTGGGAGTGTTGGAGTAGCTATCATTACTTCAAACGTAATAAATCAATTATACTCAAGCATGTCTTTAAGAGAGACAAGAACAAAATCAAGTACTGGCTGAACCATTCACAAGCAAAAAAGTTAGATCGATGATATGGTCAACTAAGGGCAGACATGCAAGAAATTATCCAGCACTAAAGGGAATAGCTTATGGCAACGGTTGGATATATGAAAGTTAGGAAAATGATAGACATACACCACTTTTTACAACGTTTCATACAACTTTGTTTTAAATTAGGAGCATTTTTGTAAAGTAATTTATAAAACGATGGGTGTATATGCCAGCCAAGCTTGTAGAATCTATTAACATATCATGTTAATGACATTCCAGCCTATGATAGTATGAGAATGAGTATCACATCATCCATACTCCCAGAGTAATAGTTTTCCATTGATGATAGTCTACAGATCATGTTAACTCTAGCATATGCGATCAACTAATCATTTGGTTGAGGAAAATCTTGCTTCAATACATATTGCAAACACAACAATACATAATTAAACATGATGAAATGGCAATAAACCTTTATCATTGTTGACAAATAGACAGGAAATAAGTCCAAAGATCATTTTATTATAAGCAAAGGAAGCTCTCTTAACATAAATTTTTCATTTTTTTATTTTAAGGAAAAGAGTTACAAAAATGACTGAAAAGTCTATCGTACCTTCTCTTTATGAAGGATATCTAGAATTTGATTATATGAAAACTCTTGTAGTACATGCCATATGTAGAGACGAAGTATCTTGACTTTTATTAAGAAATCAGAGGCATTACAAGCCTGTCTCAAAGGCTTCAACCAGACGAACTAAAACTGTTCACAGATTTACAGTAAGAAAAGAGTTTATATATTATTATCCTTGTATGCATTTCACCCCTATCTAGATGACAGAAAGTTAAATCCATGTCAGTTACATGACTTGAATATAGATATCGATCATGCAGGCAATTCAGCATAAAACATAATACAGCACCTAACCTGTGTATATCCTGCTTGATCCCACACTAAAACATCAGGGGACACCTTTGTAAAAAACACCATTCTGAAATACAAGAAAAAAATAGAGAAAATAAACCATATCTAGACATCAGACCTCGTGCAGATGGTTCATTGAGTGGGGTGTGAAGTATGGAAGCCAAAGGGCAAGCATGGCATGTATTTAGAAGTATGCCAGCATGAACTTGATAGGGAATCTGCAATGTGACTCAGCTGTAAGATTGTCAATCTTGAAAGAAGATCTACTGATCGAAGCAACTTCAAGGATAAAAAATTATAAAAATATGACATTAAAATTCCTCGAAAATCTTCTCTCTTTAAAGTCTAGAGAGTTCCACTTGTCACTGCAGGAACAGAATCCTGGAGTGGTTTGTTATACCTATAGTGTCACAATTAGCAACGGAAAAAACACCAAAAGAAAATTACATACCATTATGATTAACAGTAATAAACAAATCAAGAAAAGGCCATTTTGACATTTTTTAGAGAGAGACATAAAAAAGATGTTTATAATTCAAAATAATAATGACAAAATTTAAAGATTGAGTTTAATCAAGCAACCAAAATGAGAACCTGGGTTGCCAACACCTCGAATTCCCCACTGCCAACAACAAAAAAGCAGGCACCTTCACCACCCTGCAAAATGTCATAATCATGACACTCCTGCATAATTCCAAAAGTCCAGCCAGAATTATATTTAGAATGCACTCTCCATTTTGCTGAGTAAGTCCCCAAGCAATTCAAGCCAGGGTCCAGTGTCGTGAATGAAATCCCACCCATAGATGTGATGCAACGCACAAGGTGCCAAGGACACCTTATACAGCTTATCATTTTGAAGGCCAATTTCCTTATGCGGGATGTACCATAACATTTGCATGCAATGAAAAATAATAAGTTGTTTGTTAATTTCAGAATATCCAACAAAGGTTTACAGTTGTTTCAAGGTTAATTATTTATTGGTATTTATACATTCACATATCATCATTGATATTGTTATTTTGACCCATATGCATTACCTAGCTGTTGGGAACCATTATCCATATACACCACTAATAATTTGTGAACAAACTTCAGGATTGTGTATAAGAGATTCGAACTCTAAAGCTTTTGAGAAGTAGAGTGCCTAAAGAACTGAAAAATGTTATGATCCTGTAAAAATGCATAAAATGCTCAAATATTATATTTGGGCTCTGACATTGAATTTGAAATAAGCAGCTTGCTCCCAGGCCCCTTTCTCCTCTGAACCCAATACAATTGATATACTACTATGCCTCACCGAATTAAAAGTGCAATATAAAGATGAAGCCATTCCTCTGGTTTACAAGAATTTTCATGAAACTTTTGATCATTAATGAAGTTTAACTTGATTAAAAAATAGTTCTGAAAATTCTCTAAAAACGACTTCCTTTGTTGCAGCTTTAGCTTTTAGCAATCTAGATGGAGAAGATGGAGATGCCCCTAAGTAAGAAACTTGAATGAATCTCACGATAACACCATTTTCTTTGGCAATCTGCACAAGTTAATACAGACGAGTAACAAAAGGATGGAAAATCTATGTCCCACAAAAAAAAAAAAAAGAAATATCATCAAACAGATGATATAGAGAGTTATTTGGCCCACAGGCAGGGGACCCAGCTCCATCCAGATTATTAATTTCTTATTCGGGAAAGTATTCTATGTGGGACAAATGATCTTTATAAAAAACCCAGTCAATTAAAAGAAAAAATGTGAAAAAAAAAAACCCAAAGATAAAACTGACAACATGCAAACCCACAGGAAAAAAAACCTCATCGAACATAAAAAAAAATATATATATATATTTTTTCAACAATGTATAAATAACAAAAGCAAAGAATAGAAAACAGACAACTCACGACATGCAAATCCAAAGAAAAAAAAATCAGACTTAGGAATGATTTTGATGTATAGGACTTGTACATAATTATGAGCTGAATTCATATTCAATAAAGCTTAGACTATATGTTTGCTTTATGGGTACCACTATGTATTTTTAAACGCTATTATTTTTTAAACAATTAGTAAAACCTCTCTCAGGATGCCACCTTGTCACCATTTTTCGCAAAACCTCTGTCAAAAGATGGGCTATACATGATTAGAAGATAAATAAGGATGTTTCTTGCCTTGAAAATCTTTTTATTTATCTCAACGATTTACAAAAAACTTGAGAAATAACTACAGACTGTCTCTAGATTTCTCGTAAACGCTGGATCTCTACTATTAACTCCTCTTGTTGATTTTGTATTTGTACTCCCCCGCATTCCAGCTCTTCCATTCGTAGTTGCAGGTTATGTGTGTACCTATCCACAAATTTATTCAACTCCTGGTTTTCTTATTTTAATCTTTTATTCTTCCTACGTTTATTGGCAAGTCTTTGATGCAACTTTGTTATTTGATTTTTAAGCTGATCTACCTCACCCACCCTTACTTGTAACCTCCGAGTTATGGTTGTTATAGCAGCAGCGTATTGAGTACTGAACATTCTAGCTCTTGCAACAACTTCGGCATCAGTTTTGCTAGCGAAGTGCATCTCTGTTCCCACCATGATGTTGAGGGCCTTAGTAGAGAAAAATAATAGTTAAGGCGTAAGGGGTTCCTGATTTAAATCAGAAATATTGTTGGAAGAGTGCTACCTGGCCATGATATCATTTCTAGCAGAAGTTTAGGTCAATGAGCTATGAGAGAGTTTGTTCTGTGAGTTTTCGAATGATGTTTTTGGTCATTTAAATAGAAACCCGGGACATTTAGAAGCTCTGCAAGTGTTAATTTTGGCAGGACCCGGGGCGAGACTTGAGACCTTCAGCTTTTGTCGAGACCCGGGGGAAGGATCGAGGCTCTGCCGCTTTATTTCCGTGAATCCAGACGTCTCGAATTTTATAGCATCTGTCGGTACTACTGTTCCTCCTCAAAGAACTCATTAAGAGAATTGAGGGGAAACCGTTTCCGCTATCGTCGGAGCAAACTATTTGAAACTCGACCAGGTGTGTTAATTAGTGGTTCTCCTAATGGTTATTATCAGAAAAGAATTGCATGACTTTTAGTACACCATATAGAATAGAGAAATGATATATACGAGTATCAAATGTATAAATTTTTCGCAAGTCTTTTATAAAAAATACTCATCACGTAAGTGTAAAAATTTTATCTTTTTAATAGGCCAATATTTTTAGAACAGGCTTTTATATTTTGGATTAGAGCACTCACAATGGTTTTTGTATTATACAAAAAATATAAATTATTTAAAAAATTGCTCTAAAAAGAAGTTTCATCCGATTATGTTAAAAGAATTGTAAAATACAATTAGTTATAGTAACCCACTACATGTAGCCTGTATTGTTCATCCTGTAAATTTTTATTATTATTGATATTTCATTTACTTTCTCATTTTCTTTTATTTTGATTTTATCATGTAAACAANTATAGTAACCCACTACATGTAGCCTGTATTGTTCATCCTGAAAATTTTTATTATTATTGATATTTCATTTACTTTCTCATTTTCTTTTATTTTGATTTTATCATGTAAACAATTTTTTTTTTATTGTTCATCATTTAAAGCACATATATTTCATTTTCTTCTAAAAAAATATCGTGGAAATATTTTTAAACCAATTTTTTCATATTTTGATCTTATTTTNTACTACATGTAGCCTGTATTGTTCATCCTGTAAATTTTTATTATTATTGATATTTCATTTACTTTCTCATTTTCTTTTATTTTGATTTTATCATGTAAACAAATTTTTTTTTATTGTTCATCATTTAAAGCACATATATTTCATTTTCTTCTAAAAAAATATCGTGGAAATATTTTTAAACCAATTTTTTCATATTTTGATCTTATTTTAATTTTTGTTTGGTTTATATACTTTTATTTTACGTGTATAGGACTGAATTTTTTTACATTGTATATAAAAACAAATTACAAATATAAAAAAATATATGGATATTGTAAATTTATTGGTAGAAATAAAATATTTAAAAAGAATAAAAAAAGATTATTTAAATGATATAGAAAAAAAATAGATATTGATAGATGATATATAATAAAAATTAATATATAAAATAAAATAAATAAATTTTAATAATATATTTTAAAAGATAGAATAAAAAATATATTGNATTTTACATTGTATATAAAAACAAATTACAAATATAAAAAAATATATGGATATTGTAAATTTATTGGTAGAAATAAAATATTTAAAAAGAATAAAAAAAGATTATTTAAATGATATAGAAAAAAAAATAGATATTGATAGATGATATATAATAAAAATTAATATATAAAATAAAATAAATAAATTTTAATAATATATTTTAAAAGATAGAATAAAAAATATATTGCGAGTGTTTTTTAACGTAGAGAATAATATGTCTTCCTATAAAATTTAATAATAATAATAATAAAAAGGCCGCAGCTACTGCTACTGATCACTGAGGATGGCATTTCAGAGTTATCTTCGCTTAGTTCTTCTCTACTCATTCACTAACATCATTGCTTCAACACCAAGCCACTACCATAATCATGCTGTACTCAACAGGAGCAGTTTTCCTGCAGGTTTCATTTTTGGTACGGCATCATCGTCCTACCAGGTTTGTCTTCTCTACTTTTCTGCAGTCCTGTATGATTTTTTGAATCACAATGGAGTTTTGCTTCTAGTTTTGTGACAAGAAAGCATGAATTATTGTGTGTCCATGTGTGTTCTTTTGAATTACAATTACAGTATGAAGGTGCAGCAAAAGAAGGTGGTAGAGGACCATCTATATGGGACACGTTCACCCATAGATATCCAGGTCTTACTCTCTCTCTCTCTCTCTGTGCCCCAAATATGAAGTTTTGATTTACAATCGAATACATATTAATGGTATTGATTTAAATATCGATTCTCAAAAGAAGAAAAAAAAGGAAAGAAAATCCCTCTTTTCAGAATTGTGACGGGAGTGAATAGCACTGAAGAATTCAAAATTTGTTGTATCATGAATGAAGTTTGTTTGATCAACCATACATATATTGTACTGCTTCCAAAAACCCAGAATCCTCTCTTAGTCTCGCTTTGTTTTAAAAAAAAAAAAAGGTTGTAGAGAATGTTTTATGGCTATCACCATTGATATGGAAAATGGCGTACGAAAATAAGAATTCGCCTTTATCATGGAATTGTTGGAACTAATGTCAGGCTTTTAAATAGGGAGGAGGTATCGGGCCAATCCATTAATTTCAGCAAATCCTCTATTCAGTTGAGCTGGAACATTTCGATTTGCTCCAAACAATCCATCTTCCAACTCCATAATGTTTCTTCCGCCTTTCCAAAAGCTAAAAATGTAGGCGTTCTTTTTAATCTCCTCACATCAAAGGCTGATGCTTTTCAAAGACCGTCTCTCCAGTCGAAAACAAAATCTTGGCCTGGAATGCCTAATTCCTCTCTCAAGCTGGAAGAGCGACTTTGATAAGGATAGTTGCATCCTCCATTCCCTCTTATAGTAAGCCCATGTTCTTTCTGCTTGAAGATCCCTGTACTCAGCTTTTGATCCTAAATTAAAAATTTTATTTTGGGGCTTCAAATCAGATGGTTGTCGACATTTCACTGCAAAGGCTTGGGAATCTCTCTATACTCCTAAAGCATGTGGTGGTTTGGGATTTTTTTCCCCAAAATCTCTGGAAAACCATCTTGCTTTGGTAGCCAAGCTTGGGTGGCAAATTTAGCTCATTCAGATAGAACTTGGATTTGGGTTATGTCAGCAAAATGCATGAAGCATTCAAATTTTTGGGAGGTTTAGAAGTTCAATCTCAACTAGGTGGTTTTGGAAACCGATTTTACATACCATACATTTATTAGCAAAGGGTATCTGGTTTCAGGTTGGTTCCTGATCTTATAACCATAATTAGACAGATCCTTGGATACCCCATATTCTCAATCCCAAATGGCTTCCAGAAATATCTGGAGTCCTACTCCCCCGTGTGTGAAATCTGCATTTCGATTCTTTGCTACTAATCAACACCCTCCAAATACTTCATTTTCGTATTCTGAATGGGCTTAATTGTGGTGATTTAAACTGCACGAAATATTAGAATTGCTCCTATGAAAGATTTGCAAGAACATTCTACCCGCTCATATCAATTTGTTTAGCCACACCCTAATGGGCTTTGAAAAATGCAGCCCAACACTACTAATTTTGGTACATAAATAAAGGGATCAAAGAGATTATTGCAGGTCATATTCAAGTTGTTAAACCCAGAGAGCGTTCACCATCCCCTTTGCGAGGCTGCGGAGGGAACATTAGTGGACTTGTTCCTCAATGGCCCTGTTGCTAGAATCATTTGCAGGAATTCTTGCTGGCCTCTTGATATTTGTTGTTTTCAAACCATACAACCCCTGAGTGGGTGCTGCCTATTATTAACATCAATCCTTCTTTGAAAATCAAGTCGAATGACTTGTTTCATTTTCATACTTTTTGCCTTGATTTGTTCTAGTGGGCAATACTAATAATAAAAAAAAATCTTTGACCATATCCTGGTATATGCCCTTTCTCTATCAGAGAGAATCAACTCAGTGGCCAACAAGCATTTAAAAGCATGGAAAGAAGAGGAGGCACAAGGTCAGACTCATCTTTCGGAACCTTCCCCAACTGGTGTCATAAAGGTAAAATTTGACACTGAAATCAGAGGCAAGACCTATTTTATAGATGCTCTATTCAGGTTCTGGAGCACAAAAGTGGCAAAAATACCCATCAATGACCCCACTTTTATTCAATTTTAAGAGCGTTATTTTGGAAGGGGACTCACTCTTGGTCATATCTGCAGTTTCAATATCTAGATCAGTCCATTGTCTCTGTTATACAGGACATTGGGAACTCTTTCGTGCATTTTCCCTCTTGGTTTGTTAAAACATTGCGGATAGTGTCAATTTTGGTATTCATAATTTAGCTGCAGCCACTGATAAGATAGGCTGCATCCCCTTAGCTGAATTACCTTGCATGCCAATTTTGAAACTGCAGGTCCACATGAACCTATCTAGATCATGTTGGAGCTATTTGCTAGTTTTAGTTGACTCATAGTTATATCCCTAATTATTGTAGAAAACACTCCTTTAATGTATTCTAAATGCATTTTTATGATGAAATTGCAGATAGGATACAAGATGGCAGTAATGGAGACGTAGCTGTTGATCAATACCATCACTATAAGGTATGGGGCACACTACAGAAAGAATAAAGGAGAGTCACTCATATTAGCCTCTGAGTACATATTATCTATTGAAGTCCATTTTGATAACTTGAAATTTCTTGTTTTTGAGCCTAGCATGATATAAAAGATGATCAGATATGGAAATTCTAGATGATTTTGCAACATTTATGATCCTTCCCATTTTTTTTGACACAGGAAGACGTTGGGATTATGAAGCAAATGGGTTTAGATGCATACAGGTTCTCAATCTCATGGTCCCGAGTTTTACCAAGTAAGATAATGATTTGAACTGACCTGTTATAAGAATTCAGAGAAAAATGAGAAGGAAAGAAAAGGGAAAAAGAAGAAAAAATGCATATAAAAATGGGCAACATCAAGTTTTTATCTTGGTTTGGAATTACACGTGGTAGTATTTATTCTATGTTTGTGTCAGATGGAAAGCTAAGTGGGGGTGTGAACATGGAAGGAATCAAATACTACAACAACCTCATCAATGAACTTCTAGCCAAAGGTCATGATTCAATCCAATTATTCCATCATAAATCATCTATTTTTTCAGCTTTTAATAATCTGCCCTTGAGTTCATGATAATTAAATGCCAGGTCTAAAGCCCTTTGTGACTCTCTTTCACTTTGATCTTCCCCAATCCTTCGAAGATGATTATGGTGGTTTCTTAAGTCCACATATTGTGTAAGTGACACAGAAAATTATGATCCTCTATCCGTCTGATTAGGTGGTTCTTAAGTCCACACATTGTGTAAGTGGCACAGAAAATTATGATTCTCTATCTGTCTCAATAGTAGATCACTTGTACATATCAATGGTAATATGATCCTAATAAAAAGAAAAAAATGGAGAATCCATATGATGGATGCTGTTTACTATTCCTATTACTGAAGGCTTGAAATTTTGCCCATGGTTTTTCAAAATTTATTTTCTTTACTGTCATTTCACTGAGACTCCAATGACAGTCTATGACCATACAATACAAGATTCAAAATTGTCTTTCTTATTATGATCCTGTCTGTTGTGAAGATAGGAATTGACCTTAGTAGAAGGACCTCACCAGCCCTTTCAGGATTGAACTCTATCTGCCTGACTAACCTCATAAAGCATTTTTAAGTGTCAAATAACTGAATGAAGCAAAAATCGCTTTGCATCTCATTATAAAAAATTTCACACTTTGGCCATAGCTTTAAATAATTGGATTTTTTTTTTTTTGTGTACTCGTGCATTTGATAATAAAGGAATGATTTTCGGGACTATACCGAGGTTTGCTTCAAGGAATTTGGCGATCGGGTGAAGCACTGGATCACACTGAATGAGCCAACGAGCTACAGCGTAGGTGGTTATACATCTGGGGCTATACCGCCAGGGCGATGTTCTGATTGGCAAAATCAGTATTGCACCAAAGGAAATTCTGGAACAGAACCATATTTGGTGATACACCACCAACTTCTTGCCCATGCAGCTGCTGTTAAAGTGTACCGGCAAAAGTATCAGGTTCAACATTTATATGAAGTTAAAATGTTCGGGTAAAAATCCTAGATAATATCCAACATGTACAAGCATGTTTTGCAATGCATACAATATCATGAGTATGCATCATAGATAGAGGATGAGAAATAATTATATAGTGTACTAGTTGTAGTAAGGACTAACTTAGCTATAACTGAAATTGTATTTCATTAAGAGTAATTAAAGAAAATTTCACCATAGATATGAATGTCGACTCAACCAAATTTTGAAAATGTACAGGAAAGACAAAAAGGCACTATAGGTATATCGCTCGAGACAGGCTGGATGGTGCCATATTCTAAAGCAAGACATCATCGTAATGCTATGCTACGGGCTCTTGATTTCAGAATTGGATGGTAAGTATTGCTTGAATGTTCTTTTTGCATGTATACCATTTCAGGGTTGGATGCTCTAAGATGTCTTGTGATGCCATGTCTTGGGCTAGGGTTTATCATTTGACTCCAAGCGTTTAATAGTGCTATTGCACTGCCGCTTGGAGGTGATGTTCTATGAGTGGCCCTTTTACACCAATGAGTTTTCTTATGGGTGCCTTTGGCTTTGTTGCTGCTGGTGTGATATGGTGGTCCAAATCAGTGCTTCTTGTTGCCACATACTATGTATGGTGATTCTAACTGTCAGGTTCATTTGTTATAGATCTGGCTGAAGTGCAAAGCTTTGCCTCTATTTATGGTTGTGGAGTTGTTCATGGTAGTGAGTCTAGTGACATGGAAACACATCAACGGGGGACTGTCGGTGACAACCATGTGGGTGGTTTTGTGTGTTCTGGTTTTACCTCTATATGTGATTTTGGAATGCTTCGGAGCTTTGTGATAGTGGCGAGGAAGCTTGTGGATTGTTCGACCTGGCACTTCCCTCCCTCTGTGTTAGTGATGCTAGTGGGAGCTAGAGATCTTGCTCTAGCAAGGAGAACCATTGATGTCATCCGGCTTGATTCGTCCATGTAAACTAGCGTGCTGGGTTGGTAGTTTGAAGGAAGGTTGGTGAAGTATTACAGGTTTCAGCTTGGAATGCATCGTGGTCACTGACCGCCTACTGATGTTACTGGAGTTGTGCACCAAGCAGGTTGGAGGGTTTGAGGAGATGGTAGTTATCCTTGGATGGCTCAACTATTTTGTACTTTTCCATTCGATTGTGATGATCATAGGTTGAGCTTGCAAAGACAATTTAGGTTTTTAATCGCAGAGGAATTAGTTTCATGGTTTATTAAGGGTCAAGATTTGTAGAGGCCATAGATTCAGTGATATTTTAAGGGAGTAGACTACTTATCTCTCCTCGATTCGAGGAGTTGGTTATTTTGTGTATTAAGGCATTGACTCCTTGATGTTTGCATTGGGCTTTTTTATATTATTCTTGACTTTTTTTGGCTTAACGTTGACTTACCTTACTCAAAACACATATTATATCAGCCTATTAGTAAACAGAGAGGGATCATGCCATATAGACCACTATCAAAGGAGGTTAAACAAAATCCAAAACAACTATAATGAAAATGAAAATAAGCAATGACTGTCCTCTTAGGATTTGACGACAAACCGACATTGTGAAGTATGTGGAAGAAAAGCTTTCTAAGGTTTACTCATAAAAAAGAAGAAGAAGAGGTTTTTAAGTTTTAACCTGCCTGAAATTTTCTAAAGCTAGCAATTTTCATAACTTCCATGGGTTATATATAATAAATGCCCAAAAGTAGGTTCGATTAACTTGAAGCTATCATGACATGGAAATTCTTGCCTCGTATGTAAATGTATGAATATTTGTTATGAAAACTGTAATTTCAATGCATTGTTGCAGGTTAATGGACCCCTTGATCAATGGTGACTATCCACATAGCATGCGATCTCTGGTTGGAAATCGATTACCCAAATTTACCGAAGAACAATCTAAGCTCGTAAACAGGTCATTTGACTTTATCGGATTAAACTACTATACTGCTTATTATGCAGCCTATGCACCTCAACATAATGCTGGCAATGCAAGCTACTTGACGGATTCTCGTGCTAATCTTTCAAGTAAGTGAAAACTCAACAAGTAATGATTACGTTGGTTTATGTTCCAATATTAACGATAACATGTCTTTGCTGTGTATGGCAGCTGAGCGCAATGGAATCCCCATTGGTCCACAGGTGTGTTCTATATATGTCGAAAATTTTGAATTTTAAAACAATCATGTACCAAAATATATCAATTTCTTTGTTCTTTTTCCAAATAGAAATATCCTCAGCAATATTGAAGCAAGACCTTTGGTCTGACTCACTTTACAAACAAGCACAAATGGAAAGGGTTATTCGGTGTTAACCTCTGTTTTCTATAAGTTGCAGGCTGCTTCAGAATGGCTTCATCTATATCCAAGAGGAATTCGAGATCTTTTGCTCTACACAAAGCAGAAGTACCATAATCCACTAATTTACATCACTGAGAATGGTAATTATTTTGTCTCAAATCTCGAGTTATCTTCTCATGACACTCTGAAATTTGAAACAAGTTGTAGTTATTACATGTCCATTAGAAGCTAAATGCAACTATGACTTCTAGGAATTGATGAGTTCAATAATGCCACCTTGTCACTAGAGGAGGCTCTTGTGGACAACCAAAGAATTGAATACTATTGTAGTCATCTTTGGTATCTTCAGAAGGCTATAAGGTAAGTGCTTAATAATAGTTCTCTCTCTCTCTCTCTCTCTCTCAAATCTAGCCGACTTTGGCTTATTAATTTTTTTTTTTTTTTTTAATAGGGATGGTGTAAATGTTAAGGGATACTTTGCATGGTCCTTGTTGGACAACTTTGAATGGAATTCAGGTTACACTGTTCGGTTTGGCATCAACTATGTAGACTACAAGGATGGATGTAAAAGACACCCTAAACTTTCAGCTCATTGGTTCACGAATTTCCTCAAGAAATAGATTATAGATATGATGTCCATATGATTAACGTATGTGAAGGCCATTTCTTTTCCATCTATATGCCCTGCATAGACTCAAATGCATATTAAATTAATAGTAAATTCCGTAATCCATAATATATCATGAGAAGGCACTTCAACTTTGACAATCAATGCACTAATTCTGCCATCCTTTTATTCTGGGGTTCGTGTAATTTTGTCCAGCTCTCAATCCTCATATTTGTTGAAGTTCTTTTTCTTCTCAATTTCTGTCTCTACTGTTCGAATTATCTGTAATTTGTCTTTTGCTTCATTGCTCGGGATTGATGGAGCCAATCCTCACATCCTTTATCGTTTAAATGATTTTTTGGCTCCATGTGATCTATTGGGGAGGAATTCAAGATCTCTTGCTCCAGCAAAAAGGTTCCATGCATGTTTGAAAAAGTGCATGTTTATTCCACTTATTTACATGGCTGAGAATGGCAAAACTCCTTAGAATTTCTCAATTATTTGCGCCCAGGTTAGGTCATGTTACGATAAAAATAAAATGAAAAAAAACTTGCTAGCTAGCTATAAGATTTTCTTCTGAATTTGATCGAGTACATATCATGCTTACATTATTATTGATGCGTTTAAGGTTTGGTCTATGGAAACATAATCTCAATGTTTTTTAACTTTTTTTTTTAAAAAGAAAAAAAAAACCTTATATTAACCTAATGATTTGCTTAAAGTTATGTAAAAAATAATCTTCACAAAGTCTAGAAAGTAGATCATTAAAGTACGGGGTGGGCAACGGGGCCCCGTACGCCACTACCCTGCCCGCCCATGCTTAAGTGATTTCTTAGATTGCGTAAGTGAGATTCTTGTATTTCTTTGACCTCCTATATAAAGGCTACATTAAATTATATTAACTTACACATAATATGCATTAACAAATTTATGGTCATATTTTCAAATTTAAATTTAGAATAATTCTACTCATCATTCCTACACTATAGTACACAACACATAATTTTTTATCTTCTTAATTTTTTTTCCCTTAGCAAGTATGTAGTGTAGAGATGATGAGTAGAATAACTCAATTAGTTTAGTAAAAATAAAAAAAAATAAAAAATAAAAATAAAACATGTGTGGTGTGAGGAGTAGGTTGATGTGTAGTAAAGCCCTTAAATTTATAATTTGGGTTCAAAATGTGTTTTTAGTGACTTTTGGGCCTAAGAATAGTTTTTGGGCCTAGTGGGCCATGTGCACTATTGGAGTGGGCGGGGGGCGGGGCGGATGAGGGGTTCGCTCCAGGCTCCACTGCAGGGTGTGGGGGTGAAAATCCCATCCTCCGCCCATGCACGACACCCCTACCTGAAAGAATTATATTTAAACAGCTTTTAAAATTAAGCAAATCAATAAAAAAAACCTATAAAAACCTTTATCCAAACAACTTATATATTTCCTATCTACTTCTATGAAATATAGTTAAAAAAAAAAAAATAGAAAATTTATATTTTGAAGCTGGTGTGCAAAGTATACTTAGTAAAATGCTTATTTGACAATTTGATTTGGAAGAACATTTCTAAAACTTAAATCTTTCAAATCAAATCTTACAATTTTAGTGATTTGGATGGTGTGCTACCCACAGACTGGAGAATAGAATAATTAAAAATATATATATACTAAATACTTTTTGAAAAGATTGTCAAATTTTTTTCTTATCCTAACAAGTGAATCATGTTAATTTCCTAACTACACACGCTATTATTAGAAACCATTCAAAACCACTAAGTTTGAAATGTATAGTCTCTTTGAATTGATCAAATGGAAATGCTATATGGCAGCTGAGCACAATGGAATCCCCATTGGTCCACATGTGTGTTCTATATATGACAAAATTTTGGAATTTTAAAACAATCATGTACCAAAATATATCAATTTCTTTATTCTTTTTCCAAATAGAAACATCCTCAGTAGTATTGAAGCAAGACCTTTGGGCTGACTCACTGTACAAACAAGCACAAATGGAAAGGGTTATTCGGTGTTAACCTCTGTTTTCTCTAAGTTCTAGGCTGCTTCAGAATGGCTTCATCTATATCCAAGAGGAATTCGAGATCTTTTGCTCTACACAAAGCAGCAGTACCGTAATCCAGTACTAATTTACATCACTGAGAATGGTAATTGCTTTGTCTCAAATCTTGATTATCTTCTCATTTCACTCTGGAATTTGAAAGAAGTTGTAGTTATTACATGTCCATTAGAAGCTAAATGCAACTATGAATTCTAGGCATTGATGAGTTCAATAATGCCACCTTGTCACTAGAGGAGGCTCTTGTGGACAACCAAAGAATTGAATACTATTATAGTCATCTTTGGTATCTTCAGAAGGCTATCAGGTAAGTGCTTAATAATGGTTCTCTCTCTCTCTCTCTCTCTCACAAATCTAGCTGACTCTGGCTCATTAAGTTTTTGTTTTGAATAGGGATGGTGTAAGTGTTAAGGAATACTTTGCATGGTCCTTGTTGGACAACTTTGAATGGAATTCAGGTTACACCGTTCGGTTTGGCATCATCCATGTTGACTACAAGGATGGATGTAAAAGACACCCTAAACTTTCAGCTCAATGGTTCACGAATTTCCTCAAGAAATAGATTATAGATATGATGTCCATGTGAGTAACTTATGTGAAGGCCATTTCTTTTCTATCTATACGCCATGCATAGACTCAAATGCATATTAAATTAAGAATAAATTCCGTAATCCGTAATCCATAATAACTTCCTCTTTGACAATCAATGCACTAATTCTGCCATCATTTTATTCTGGGGTTTGTGTAATTTTGTCAAATGTTTTCATCTTTTAAAATTCTGCAAATCGATCAAGGTAGTAATCTACTTTGTATAGTTTCATAAATCTTAACTATTATGCTACATTTAAATGGTTCAGATTTTAAAGTCTCTGCATTTATTGAATGCAGTAGGTGAGAGTTAGATCTATATATAATAAATTTAAGCATCCTTGATCATTAAGAAAAAAAAAATCACTAATAGTCACTTTATTAATCATTAAGAAGAAATAAAAATAAATAAAATATATGAGTGAGCACATTTGGTGGAAATATTTGGAAGTCGTTCAATTACCAGAAATCACTCCTTCACCATTCCAGCCCTCACTTCCTCCTCTGGTTTGAGCTAAAACCAGATTTTTCCCAAATATTCCAACCCTAACTTGGACGTCGTACGATGTATTTGAATTTTTAATTTATGATATGATTTTCCTTAGTTGTTGCATGCACATGCAACAAGGTCTGCAACTTTGGCTTTGTTGTCTGGAAAAAGCTTATTGTGAATGGGCATGGCAAAATATTCTGCTCACGTTGCAATAGCAGTAGGAAATTGACTTATCCAAAAGAAAAATAGCAGTACAAAGCTGTAGTTATAGGTTATTTGTTGACAATGACTTTCCAACTTCTGGTCCCATATTTAAAAGTGCTACTTTATGCTTCTTGTTATTTGGTCAACAGCAATAGATAGAATGAATGAATGCCCTTTTTATTTTGTGTATGTGTTTTGAATTGAATGTTTTATGCTTTATTCCATGACGAGGACTGGTTACAAGCTGCGGAAACCATTGAGGTAAGGACTTTGGTTTGTCTGGCTGATTTTTTACTCCTTCAATCATCTTCAGTGATTTTCTCTGGAAAAGCTCGGTTGGCTCAAAATTTAGAATAAAACTGTGCTTGTGTTCATGGGTTTTCTTTATTGATGTTCATGGCAAAGAAACTGAAATTCAGGTATTGTGCCTTGTTCCATTTCTCTTACTTTTTTTTCCTAAGATATTTTCACTTGGTAAGTTTATTTAGATTCGAATGGATGCCTTGTTCTGTTAATAGCTTCTTTGTGTCAGTATGGCTGGTAACTTATTAAGGATATCACTTATGTTGGTAGAATGGATACATTGACCATGCTAGGTTTTGCAGTCCAATCATAGGGTTCTATTTGTGGTGCTATTAATCCTACCGTCGAACACATATGGTAAGCTAAATACTACTTTTTCTCAACAACTCTGGACAGTTTTTCCTAAAATAAGAAGACAGAAGCCATAATGTTTGGCTTTTGTCTTGTTTTTCCTAAGATATTTTCTACTTGGTAGGTGTATTTTTTACATTTCTTCACTAGCTCCTATGTATATATATGCAGTAAATTAATTGTTGTTCTTTCTCTAAATTGTGTTTTGCTTTCAAGCTTTTGTATCAATAACTAATTTATATGTTGCTTGTGTTCATGGGTTTTCTTTATTAGTGTTGAAAATTAGTGTTCAATTTGTACGAGTATTACTATCGGTCAGACTTCACACTATTTAGTCCGGCTTGTTAAGCAATAAACATTCTAAATAGCTTTAAAATTCTCAATATTGAATGTAAGACTATCATTGTGAATGTAGGGTCCTTATATTAAAAAGCTCACATGTTACTATCATTGTCAATGCAGGATTCTTTGGGTAGAAACTTAAAGACAACAATCATTACAAATGCCAGCCTATCTATTTGGTCCGGTCTTTTCCTTGAGTTTTAGGAGTTTTCTTTATTTCTTGTTGTAATTTTTATTTCTTGACATAGGTTCAGCTTTAATAGGCTTTTGTATTTGCTTTCTCATGTTTCTAATATGGTTTTTTTTTTCTTCTCTTAAATTCTGGTTTAAAATCTGGCATTATGTAGTTAGACAATTGTGTAATTGCTTTATGTATTGTAATATAATATAAGATGTGTATTTTTTTTTTCTTTTTTTGTAAGAGGTTTCAATAGTATTTTTTCATATTTTGTAACATACCATTTCCAGCGATCTTTGATTGTTAGAAATATATTTTTGGTTGCAAATAATAGTTTGCGGCAACCAAAATTGCCGCAAATAAGTACTTGCAACCAAATGTAACATGTTTTGTACAGTTTTGCGACACTTTTTGTGACAACAAATATTGTTGCAAATTTTTGTGACAAAATTTATTTGATGCAAGATATTTTTTGGAGCGCTTCTTTCACGACTACTTTGTAGTTTGTGGAGAAATTGGGTACTATTTGTGGGGATATGGAGCACGGCAAATAGTTGTATTTCTTGTCGTATGTGCAGGAGACTTAAACATTTTAAAACTATATCTAATATTACTCTTCAAATAATTAATTATGATGATAATTAGAAGCTAAGTGATCAACTATGCATCATGATGCAGTACGTATGTACCTTATTTGTGAAAAATAAGGTAATTATAAAACTATTTAATTATAAAATAACTTTTCTTTCTATTAAAAGTGAGGATTGATTACCAATTGCTTCTCCATTTAGACACAAAAATAGATTTTTTTGGTGCGTAAGTAAAAAGACCTGCAAATAGATTTATTTTTAAAACAATGTATCCAACGTATCCTACTAATTAAAAAAGCCAGCATGAGCAAATTCCAAAAAGCAAAAACCCATCTTTTTGCAGAGGAGAAATGGCACAATACCCATATATAGCTTATGTAACTGCTAAGACAGTGCAAAACAAAACCAAATTAATCTCCAATCAAAACATAAATGAAACGTTGAAAAGACAACATCATTCACTTTTCAAACTATATACAATAAGAAACCATAAAAATACCAACTTATTGTAAACTCAATTCATAAAAAACTTTAAGACACTAAAAGCAGATCAACTAAGCCGTGATTAACAGCCATAATCAAGCGACATTATTGGACTTTAAATTGAATTTGATCAATTGAACTCTTCTTCTCACAGACTCTGGATTTGATTCTCCCCATGCATCTCCGTCGAATTCTTTCCAACACCCACCTTTTAGATTGTTTAATGAAAACCTGATCTCTTCAACTGATATCTGATGAGAAAAATACAAATAATTTTTTACTGATCTCTTCAACTGATATCTGACGAGAAAAATACAAATAATTTTTTAATATAACAATAAATGAAAACCAGAAAAATAATCTGAGAATGAGATTGATACAAAAAGTTACATCTACTTTACAATAAATAATTTTAAAATATAACATACCACGTCAAACTGAGATGTATTGAAACACATGCAACTGAAAGAAACCTGCAGACCATACTTTTTGAATAAAACCTCAGTATTTCATATATAACTTTCTTGCATACATCTTCTATCAAATTCCAGACTATTTACAATAAAATCTGGAACTATTTCTATGCAAACTTTTTCCTGAACTAAGTGTAGGGCAGCCTTTGCCAAATTGTGTGCAACAGTATTCTTTTCTCTACAATCAAATTGCAATGACCAACTCTTCCTATAATTCAAAACATTTCTAATATCATCAATTAAAGAACCAATGTAAGATAAATTTTCTTCATCACCCTTCACTGCCATTACAACTGCCTTTGCATCTCCTTCAAAGATAGCATTCTGGATGTTGAGATCATTGCACATCTGCAGTGCCTTCCACAGAGCTTGACACTCTGCAACTTCAGGTGACAACACATTCCTCCTGCTGTAGCAAGCTTGACAAAGTCTGCAGACCATACTAGAGATACTCTCAACATGTTTCATCAAAGATAGTTTTAAGCCACCTTAAAATAAAAGAATAATGCCTACATATATAAGTTTGATGCAAGGTCTGTTATAAAAAAATGATCACACTAAAAAAATAATTGGTCTTTTTTTTACACTTTTTTGTAAAGAAATCTACTTTTTTTTTTTTTTTACAAAGAGAATGTGCAGAATTTATCTGTTTGAGACTTGTAGAAATCATATCTCTCAAAATAAAAATGATTAATTATATTGATAAATGGTTGGGAAAACAAATACCGTTTATTGTTGAATGTGTAAAGCAGGGATGTGAGCAACTTTGCGCCATTCTTTTCCTTTTTTATTTTGTAACTGTTTCTGCAACAGTGGACATCCGCGGATCTGTAGACGATAAAGGGGGGCAGGAAACCCATCTTTTGGCAAGAACTTCAGATCAGGACAATCATAGATCCACATGCTCTCAAGAGAGGTGAGGTGTTGAAGGCCCAAGTTGTCCAAAGATGTCATAGATAGAATGTCATCGATGGTAAGATGGATCAGAGTAGAAGTGGAATCGAACAATCTCTCTTCTGGCTTGAACTTTAGCCTTTGGAGGTTACGGATATACAAATTTTCAAGAAAGGTGAGGTGTTGAAGGCCCGTCTTGTCTAGAGATGTCATATTTGGAAATCCAGAGATGGTAAGATAGGTAATAGTCCTGGGCAGCAACGCCGGCTCTGGAAAAGACTCCACATCTTCGCATTTGCCACGGATTGAAAATTCTCGAAGAGAGTGGAGTTCTTGCAGACCCCATGTCGTTCGACAGGCAACAAGTCTGTCACAATCTTCAATGGAAATCGATTTTAAATTGGTAGGCAAGCCCCCTTCACCGAATGATTGTAGCATTGGACACTTACTGATAGATAGTGACTCAAGAGATGGAAGGAGTAGGTGCATCTTGCCAGGCAATGACCTTAAATTCCCACAATTATTTATCACAAATGTTTTCAATTTTTGGGCACGTAATCCTCCATCTGGAAATGATACAAAATTAGAGCAATTCTCGATTCTTATAATCGAGACTGCTAAATCGTTTTCATGTTTTTCTGAATTAATAAAAGACTCTAGATTCTCACATCCCTTGATGGTGAAAATATCAATCTCTGCCATTAAGTTTACTGGAAAGCACCTAAGAGAATCACAACTATTTTCCAAGTACAACTGTTTGAGGGATGAATAGTTGAAGTGCACTGGGAATTCTAACTTCTTACAGTTTGAAATCTTAAGATTTTCTAATGTGGAACAACCATCGATTTCCAATTTTTGAAGAGGACTGCCAGATGGCAATTCATTTAACTCCAATAGACGTAAAGTAGGAGACCTTGGGAGTGAGGCTGCCAGCTGTGAACATTCTGCAATCTTAAGTCTGGCTAAAGAAGGAAGATGGATGGGCAACCCTCCTGTTAGCTTGGGGCACCTAACAATCTCAAGCTCTTCAAGACGAGGAAAAGCTTCATCTTCATTTTCAGAATCAAAGCATAACCAGTTTTCCCAATTTGGCATGTCATTGAACCTTAGAACTTTCAAGGCTTCGAATGGTTTAAACGTAGAAGAATCGATACCATAGAACTCTATACCCACTCTAGCAATTCCATGAAAGCCAGTGATATAGAGCTGCTGGAGAAAGTGTAGTTGTCCAAATGATGGCAAGATGTGGCAATATTTACAATTATAGAGAGAAAGATATTCTATCTTAGAGAATGAATGATGAGCGATCCAATCCGGAAAGCTTTTACCACCATAATCATAGATATGGAGTCTTTTCAAGTTTGTATGGGGTTGGAGATTCTCCAATACAGTTATTATTTGATCACTTTCTGAAATATTGCTAGTTGTATCGTCCCATTTCAACGTCAAGTCCTCAAGGTGTTTCTTATCCTTCAAGCTTGCATCGAAAGCATCGGCAGGAGATTTGACATTTTGGAGGTTCCTAATAGAGAGCTCCCCCCCAATATCTTCAAGTTTCCCCAATTCCCCAATGCTTGATCCGCAATGTTTGTTGACAACAAATATATCCAAACTCTGTAGACATGTTAGTCTACCCAGATGTAACGGCATCTCCGTTATGGCAGTTCCTTCTAAATAAAGATGACGCAAACTAACGAGTTTATGCATATCTCTAGGCAATGCAGTAAGTTTCTGACAACACCATAATCTCAATGTTTGCAAATTGCACAATTTACATATAGAATCAGGCAGTTTTCTAATTGGTGTTCCAAACAGATCCAAATATCGTAGATGTCTAATTTTGCCAATTGAATCAGGCAACTCAGTTAAATTTATATTCATTGCAAAGGAAAGCACTCGTAAGAATCTCGACATGGGCAACGAAACATGTGGGAATGTTTTCCAAGCATTATCTATTGGGAGAAAAGTGCGCAACCCCTTGGCCTCGTAAAGTGCCTCTAACTTCTTTTGGATGTTTTCCAAGCTTTTTTCAACAATTGACAAATGGCGAGTCTTGTTCGTAAGTTGGAGCGAATTGCCACCCTCCAGTCTAAAGATAAATTGCCCAGATACAAATCTTGCCAAATCGTTGACAAGATCATGCATTCCGAACCTAAAATCGTACACACTGTGTTGTTGGAATAACGATCTCGATACCAGATCAAAGAAGTAATCATGACCGACTTGCTCCATTGTTTTGTCTTTAGATTTTTGCAAGAAACCTTCTGCCATCCACAATAAGACTAATTTCTCTTTTGTGAAAAAATAATCTTTTGGAAATATCGAACAATAAGCAAAGCATTGCTTTAAATGTGAGGGCAAATATTTATAACTTAATTTTAGAGCAGGAATAATTTCAGTCGACGGCATATCCCACACCTCGCTCTTTAATATTTTATTCCAATCATCAGCATCTACTTTAGACCACAAGAGAGCTCCAATTGTCTTGAGTGCTAAAGGTAGACCTTTGCATTTTTCCACGATCTGTCTTCCAATTGCTTCTAGCTCTGGATGCATATCGGAGAAACTGCCACGAAACGCATGTCTTACAAAAAGTGACCAACATTCTTTTTCTGGTAATGACTTCAGATCGTAAATTTCAGCTTGCATAATCGATGCTACTCGCTCTTCACGTGTGGTTACCAAAACTCTGCTCCCCTGTGCTCCAAATCTGAAGGGTTTGCTTAAGGCCTCCCAATTCATATTAATAGAATTATCATTCCAAACATCATCTAAAACAAGTAGAAATTTCTTTCCCATCAAACTCTCCTTTAGTGTACTTTGAAGCCAATCTAGAGTCTTACCATCACCATTAGCGGATGAACCTACTCCCTCTAGAATTGCTTTTGTTACCTTAAAGACATCGAAGACATCCGAAACATAAACCCATGCTTTAAGGTCAAAATATTCCTTCACCCTCTCATCATTGTATACAAGCTGAGCAAGGGTGGTCTTGCCTAGTCCCCCCATACCGACAATAGCAATCACAAACAACTTATTGCCACTTACATCATCTGAGAACAAGAAATTAATTATTTTCTCCTTATCATCTTCTCTGCCACAAATACCAGATTCTTCAACCAAAGAAGTTGTGGGCAATCTTTCATATGGTTTTCCTTGAACGCCTTCTCTTAGACCTATAATGTCCCTTCGTCTTACAAGATACTCCAATCTGGCAAGCACTTGTTTTATCTTTGGTTCTATTTTCTTGACAAAAGGTTTAAATAAAGAAGTAGTGGCGGCTTTTCGTACCTTGCTTGTAGTAGTGGTATGAAATTCAGCATCCAACTTGCATCGCATGGCTTCGGTATGAATCTCATCTAAGATGTCCTCTGCATCGTAGACAGCATCTTTCAACTTATCCAGCCAGTTTTTCACGTTGCCATTTGCCACTTGTTTTTCCTCTGCATCTTCAAACACAGCATTCACATACAACAAATCTGTCTCCAGATTTTCCAAGAGTGCTTGGTCGAGTTTTTGTACCCGAAAAAAGTCAACAAATTCACCAGATGCCACCCTTTCAAAAAACGCTTGGAGGAGTGGAGACAGAAATATGCCTGCAACCTCAGCCATGGTTTCTGCTTCGTAATGGAAGGAATCGAAGTAAATGAAGCAAAGTGATAAGAATAGTGAAGAGAAATAATATTATGATGAGCTTTTGTTTGGACGCTAAAAGCAAAACTGAAGTGAAGAAATTAATGAGAAATTAGTAAATAAATCAATGAGATCAAGGCGAGTTAGTGGAGGCCAACTCATTCATTCACGTACGTTATTCGCAAATCACTTTACCCAACACAATCACCTTCTTGCTTTATTAACTTGTAATATTATTGGCGGAAACCAACTTTCTTTGTTAATTAGCTCTCTTGGCATATTGCATGTGGCCGACAAACAAAGAAAAAGGGAAAGGAACCAAAAAAAACACGACAAACCATCATTCAACATGCAACAATATAGTTTAGTTTTTTTAATTCATTCCAAGCTTGACTTCCCATCACGACTCGACGAATATTAAATTCACATGACGTCTCGGCAGAATGGGCTGTTAGCTTGGTTTGTTAGTTGGCCTGAGCAAAGGTTTGGATGGGCCTAAAACCTTGTTAGAGAACTCTTAAGTAGTTACGCCCACCTGATATTTTCTTGTAGAAAGAGAACCGTGTAATCAAATCATAATTAATCTAACAAGAAGTGTGAACTTGCAATTAGAATAAAGTTTAGAATTACTTTTTATTCATATTGTTTTGGAATTTTTTTTTATATATATAATTATGAAAAAAAATGCACTCTCAAGATGCTAATAGCTGGAGGTATCCAAAAGTGCTTTTCACAAGCTTCCAATTGTCCAGTGACGCAGCCTTTCATTTTCTCAACATTAACATCCACCTTAATAGTTGTCATTCAGGCAGCAACAAGAATATCATGATGTTCTGCCATTGATTAACTTCTACGAGACAACAACTTTCAAATGCACTAGTGTCACGTCCATTGAGTACTCGTACTTCTTACGATTCTCAAGTATTGCAACTTATTATACCCCTGATGCTTGCTTTTATAACCATGCACTGCTACAAGATCAGCACACGAAAGATTAATATTTGATGACTATTCATGCAGCCGAAGGAAAGACGACATGCAAACATGCCATTTACCATTCCATGCAATAATGTAGCTTTTGTTTTTTTAATACATTCCAAGCTTGACTTCCCATCACACGTCTCTGAAGAATGGGGGTGTTAAGCTTTTTGGTTTGTTTTTTTTTTTTAATAGAAATAGTCTCATTTCATTAATGAACCGAAGTTATAACTGTTGACTAATCAGTACATGGAAAATCCAAACAGTTTAAGCCAAACTACGTAGCAGCTCTGGAGCTTCCCCACACACAAATTGCTTTGTGGCGGACATTGTATTAACTTCTAAAACTTTCTCAGAATAGAGAAAGTGTTCTGTAAACCAGAACTAGCAGGCCCTCAATCATCCCAAGAAGGATGAGTATGGGACACAGCTATGGACATTAAATCCAATAGCCTATTTCTACTAAATTAAAAACTGAAATAAACTGAAAAAATTACAACTAAACACATTCACAACAAAAAGACCACAAGCACTGGTGAGACCCCGGACGACACGCCCACCGCAAGCATCGGCATCTCGAGTCCAGACTGAGCGAGTACCCAGTTAAAACACGGACCACAATAGCCCGGCCGTGCTATCACTAGTCGTAACATCGCTCACCACTCTCGAACAGCTCTTGCCCCGGATTACATCCAATCCAAAAGCTCTGCACCTCACTCAGGTCAACAAAACAACAGCAAACTAAAGAAACTAAACAAAACCAAATACTGGAAAGAAAATAACACAAAAACAATAAAGCCAAAATCAAGAGACGAATGAACAGTATACAAGAGTCGGCAGTGATGCGTGTGGATACTATTCACACTGGGAGGAAAACCGTCAATCAAACATTGAAGTCCCGGATTCAGAGGTTCCACCGAAGCCGAGCGTGACGTCAGTAAAGGCCTCCTCGGTGGTGCGTGATGGCCACGCACCGACTAGATCCAAAGCTTCGTCTTGCGGGTGCGGGCTACGCGCCATTCCGATGGACGCGGGATTTGGTAGACTTGAAGATCGGCGGCTGGATGTCATGCCGGTGAGGCGTGTGTAGACTGTCGACGGCCAAAACGACTCGAACGGAGATCCTCCCTTATTTGGCTTGAAAAATACAAAAAACACACCACGAAATAAAATAGACAGAGGGGAGGGGGGAGGAGCCGAAGCTCCCTCCCCCTCACGTTAGATCTGGATTTTTGAAGGCTTTAGAGAGATGGGAATGGGTTTTACTAGAGAGAGTTTTTTTCGAGCCACTCAGTCTAAATTTATTTTGTATAGCTTTTTGGTTTCTTAGTTGGGCTAGCTGAGCTGCAAAGGGATAGATGGGCCTACACTTTTTTTTTTAATAGGCCTACATTCTTGAAAGCAGCTACATGTGACGTCACATATATATACATATTAAATCATAGTATACTATAAAGTATCATATATATTATATTATACTAAAATATAAAGGAAAATATAAGATCATATATATTAATAATATATGTTATCATATATATAGAAATCTATACTCCCATATATATAGTATCATATATAGCATAGTAAAGTATAATGTAATATATAGTATGAAATATATTAGTTAAGTATAAACTCATATATATGGTGCTATATAGTTTCATAATTATATATTATCATATATAATACTTTGACAGTAAAGTATTCTAAAATATTATAAATATATAATATAATATGTATATATTATTATGTTTTCATTTAAAGTATTATACTATCATAGTATATATATATAATATACTATAATATTGCATATATATTACAGTATATATAATCTACTATAATAGTATATATATTACACTAAATTATAGCATTAGAAATTTCATTTAAAATAGATATTAATTATAATATACTATAATATATATTTTTACTAAATTTGAAACAAATACTATTTGATCAGTAAAAATACCAATCGAACAGTTCTTTAAAACCGTTCAACTGTTTAAATATATCGTTCAAACGTTTTTGTACATATAAATTATCTCAAGCGAAATTTCAACGCCACCGTCCCCAACTATTGAAAACTGAGAAAAAACGTTTAAATGCCCATCAATTGCCGTCGTATCACCACCCACGTCGAACACTCATCCTCCTAAGTGAATGTATGCTCTTTATAAGTTATTTTTCCGTTTATTTTTATTGTTTTATCGTTTTATTCGTTTTCTCTAGAAAAATTATATTTTTCTATCAATAAGCACTGTAAAACACCACAAATCCACCGTAGGATGTTTAGAAATGAATAGTAGTATGTGTTTTGTCGAAGAAACCAACCGAATCGATGTATTTAATGTGTTTTCATGGCCACTGAGCTGACTCAGCTATGGGTGAGCTCGATCTATTTTCTGTTCGAACGCGTTTGAATGAATTTAACATGTCCAATCGAATACTTTTTTGATGTTCGAACGGTTTGCACCAAACAAGATGTTGTCCATTCGACCGCTTTTTGGCCCGGTCAAACGTTCTAGTATCCGTTCGACCACTAAATATTCCGTTTGAACAAATAATTTTATATTAACTTATTAATTTATTTTCATGGTTTTATTAAATTGTTCTATCAATTAATTTATTAAATTGCTATTACTATATAATTTTGTGAATATTTTCTCATATTAGATTTTATCACTAATGTTGAATATATATTTTATTTTTAAATTTTAGGTTCATAATAATGTCTTATAGGGGCCGTAAACGTGGCAGATCAGGCAAACGTTCCATCCAAACAATTCGAGAGCGGACTATTTTACTGGAGTGGCAAGTAAAACTATCTGATTTTGTAACTCTTATATGGGAAGGTCATTCCCTCCAATTAGTATTCAAGGATCGTGGTTGGGCACCAATCCTAGATCAACAAGAAGAAGCAATGGAGCTCATTTCCTATATTGACATCGTCGTTGAGTTCTATAAAGAGCTCGGTGGTGCCAACCCAGACGATGGAGGGGCATACTGGATCTGTGTTCGAGGAGCTCCTATTATATTTTCAGCGGATGGACTTGTTGTATATCTCGATATTCCTAGGCTAGTCGTTGCCTATTTGAAGCTGCCGCCTAGAGAGTCTGATCCTTCAGGCAATGCAAAGATGGCTCAAGACGAGAGACCAGTTTACATAGATGAGGTCGATACACTTGCTGATCATGAGGTTAGAGACTTGATTGTTGGTCCAGATGCTCCAGTGTACGATGGGAAGAAGAGCATTAGGCAGGCAGATTTATCTTCTTTCTTCAAGATCATGAATCTGATCATCATCAACAATATTGACCCTCAGCAGCACAAGATCGAGGTTGGCATGGATCAAGTGAAATTTATGATATAGGTCGCTCGAGGCATTCCGATCGACCTCGTGGGGTATATATTTGAGAGGATCTGATTAGAAGCTCGGTATATTACGATAGATATACCGCCATTCAGAATCATGATCACTCGATTTTTGCTACATTTCGGGATCGTGCCAAAAGTTGTCAAGTTTGCACGGGATTCGATTGGATCGATCAACAGCACCACCCTGTTACAGAGCACGGGACACTCAAGATTTCATTTTCGTGGACCTATTGCTAACCAAGTTGATATTCAGAAAGATGCACAGCCGGTAGATACTGGAGTATCGGCTGGTGAGGCATCTAAACAGGCCCAGGCATCACACACATCTACTCACGAGGAGATGGCCGACATACTGTGCTCTGAAATCGTACACATATCAATGGTGATTGATGCAGTGCATATTGTCATGCCTGAGTTGTGTACAGAGATTACTGCTAGCATCTCTGAGTTACGTACAAAGATTCATGCCGGTAATGCAACTCAGGTCATGCTAAATACTCGACTAAGCCAGGTAGAGAGACGATTAGCTGCAGTCGAGGATGTGTGTAAAGACCTCGCAACACAGTAGTTTCTATCTTTTCTTTATATATTTTTTGCTATAGTTATGGACAGTATATGGTGTTTTGATAATTTGCTTTAGTTATGAATTAAATATTTTTTGTCTTTTCTAAATTAATTATTGATTTATATTATCTGGTGTATGGCTGGTAATATTTATTTAACTAAAAATCTTATTTAACGTAAAAGCAATCGTTAAAGTATTTTTAATTAATTACATAAAATTAATTTATGAATTCATATATATGATATATATTTATATTTTGGGTTGCGTATAGATATTAATATTATACGTCCAAATGTATAAATGTGGTGCTCGAGTATGTTCAAACTAAATATGTTACGTTCAAACAGTCTATAAACATTCCTGCTAGATTTTGCCATCAAATGTTTTATGTTCGAACAAAAAAATTTACGTTCAAACGGTTTTAAACTTTTCCTGGCAAAATAAATTACTTCCCCGCCAAGATTTGTATGTTCAACTGGAATTTTTTTCTGTTTGAAAGGAAAAAACTTTTTGAGACGATCTAATTCGTCACAGAAGATCTTGGTCGAACGGTTTTGTAAATTCATCCATTTTTGGGAAAAAATTTAAATTTCGTCTCAAAACAATACTTTAGTTTATCCCTAAATAATTTTGTCCCTAAAAGTCAAATTAGTTGTAGTGGATGCATAATGAAGTGTGAAGAGTGATATAGAATATAAAAAAAAATGCAGTTTTAAGGTGCTAATAGCTGAAGGTATATTAAAAGAGTAATTCTACGTATAATCGTGAAGTACATAAACGTCGTGTAATCGTTTTGAAAAAGAGTGAGATCCTATATTAAAAATCATACACACTTTGAAAAAGCGATTACGCTGCGATTACACAATTCACGGTTGCAAATATTTTTTCTCATATTTAAAATCAATCCTTTTTTGAAAATCAAGTTGAATGAACCTATCTAGATCATGTTGGAGATATTTGCTAGTTTTAGTTGACGCATTTCTATGATGAAATTGCAAATAGGATACAAGATGCAGGCAGTAATGGAGACGTAGATGTTGATCAATAACATCACTATAACGTATCGTGCACAGTACAAAAAGAAAAAAGTAGAGTCACTCATATTAACCTTTGAGTACATATTAGCTATTGAAGTCCATTTCGATCATAACTTGGAAATTTCTAGCTTTTGAGCCTAGCATGATACAAAAGATTATTAGATATGGAAATTCTGGATATATGATTTTGCAACAATATTTATGATCCTTCTACGTTTTTTTGACACATTGGGATTATGAAGGAAATGGGTTTTTAGATGCATACAAGTTCTCAATCTCATGGTCCCTAGTTTTACCAAGTAAGATTATGATATGAATTGACATGTTATAAGAATTCAGGAAAAATTTGAAGGTAAGAAAAGGAAAAAACAACTTATATATTTCCTATATATCTACTGTACAATAAAAAAATTATATTCTTAAATTGGTGTGTAGAGCACACTTTGTAAAGTGCTTGCACGACATAATTTGATCTGAAAGATAAATTTTGAATTTTGAATCTTACCAAATCTTACTATTTAAGTGATATGATTTATGTGATCTACATATCGGTTTGAGAATAGCATAACTAAAAATAAAAAATAAATTAAATTTTTTTTCTGAAGATTGTCAAATTTGTTTCTTATCCTAACAAGCAAATCATGTTAATTTCTTAAATACACAGGCCATAGTGGAAACCATTCAAAATCCCCAAGTTTTAAACATACAGTCTCTTCAAATTCAAATTAAAATGCTATATAGAATTCCTTTTCCAATTACGCCAGGGTTGGAAAATGGCTTCAAAAGCTCATACGGCATAACGTCCCTAACTCCTACTCCATTCTTCAAACTATTATTCGTATTCCTTTCATCAATTATCTGTTCAAGTTCCCTCAATCTCCCATGGAACCTCTCAAATGCTTCCTTTATGAACGGATCTTCAACCTACAATGGCTCACTTTTTTCCCTAAGATATTCCTCATCAGGTGAATGATTAGACAGTATCTCCAAAAAGGCCATCACTCTTGTTGCTTGAAGCTGTGAAGGGAAGCGTTGCAAAAGTGCACACTCAAGTTTTTTCATGAGCTTTTTCATTCTTCTTCAATGGGTCTTCTGTGGCCATGTTGGTTCTTGCAATAGTTAGCCGATTTGGGGAATAGCCACCGTAAGCATATTGGCCGAAGTTTGCAGTGACATGGTGGCCAGAAGTCACCCAAGTCATCGTTGTGAGGATGTCGATTAGGTCTTTTTAGGTTTTGAGAATCGACAACAATGGTTCTTCCTTCTTGTCAGCATGGCCAATTGTTTAAATTTCATTCCATCATGATTGGAGCTCTTGATTAGACTCTACAAGTCTAGGGTCAGGGTAATAGTGGTTGACATAGTCTATGACCCATTGTTTGATGGCATCCCAGTGGATGCGACCATCATTGCCGTAGGGGTAGTCTTTGATTGTTAGCCTTAGTCCATGTGGAGCAGTTGGATCCTCAATGGCTATTCCCCTATGAACACAATTGCAAAAGAGCTGATCGATCTTAAAATTTGATATATGAAACTAGATTATACAAATTAATGAAAAGCTATAATATGCCACTTGATTGCCAATAAGTTGCAAAATAACAAGTTTTCTACTGTTTGTTATAGTACTCAATCTCTTATAGTTGATGTAGATGGTGTTGGTTCTATTTCACTTGAAGATGATTGGAGAAATCAACTGACAGATGTCGAAACTTCAGAAAATCAACACAATACCACTCTTGTCCAATGAACATCCACATATTGAGCCAAGAATCACTGTGCCTGATGTAAACCACACTGATGGGCAGTTAGTTGGATTCCAGACCCATGGTGATCAGTAAAAAGATGATACAATGACAGATTTGAGGCCCCAGGAGAAAAATATTGGCCATCTCCAATTACCTGCGTCTTTCTCATCTCTACCTTCTGAAAATGTAGTTTCCACCCAGAGCATGCATGTGAATGGGAGGCCTTTGTTTTATCCAGTGGTGCAAAACACTGAAATACATCGTGGAAATGTCAGCAACTTTTATAGTCCATCGGTGTAATACGAGAACTGCACTCATGACTACTAGCAGTCGCAGATTGCGATGACTGAACTTCAAATTAAAAAATAAAGGATGATAATATATAAATTCAAGATTGAAAAGACAACTTTAGTTTAATCTTAACGGTCAAGTCTTAAAAAAATAGGCAGAATGTAATTATTTTTTATTATTAGAAGATATAATATCTCAACCCTACTACCTTGAAATGCCTAATAATGAAATTTACTTGGTGCTGGCTCAGTCGGATGGGCTGCTAAAGCTAGCTGGCTACGTACCTGAACTAACATGGGGGGATTTAGGCTGAGTTTATTACACAATAAAGATCTCCCAACTGCAGGTTGTTTATCTACTACAGAAACTACATGTCGTCTTGCATCAAATCATAAGTCTGGACATGGATGATATTGTATATTTTTCATGTATTTCATTTCTAGTTTATTCTTTTTATCCAGTAAATATTTCCCTATTTTCCGTTAGTTTGTTACGCTTGAGTTGTATATATATTTGCTGGTTGTACAGTGCTACAGTAATGAGAAATAGAGGAATATTCAGACTTTCTTCATCTCCTTCGTGTGAATAGCTCTCTACCCTATTTGATTTCTTGAATCTAATATGGTATCCAGAGCCTCAAGAGCACCATCCATGGAGGATTCTCCCGACAGCTCAGACGATTCCTCATCTTCCACGCATCTCTCTGTTCATTCCAGCAAACCATCAAATACCCACAATGCCTCAACCCGTTACCTAAACCTCACAGACCCTAACAATCCCTTTCGCCTAGACAATGGCGACAACCCTGCCGTGATTTTAGTCACGGATTTCCTCACCAATGACAACTATATTACCTGGTCGCGTGCGATGAGGAGGGCTCTCCGCGCGAAGAACAAGCTGGGGTTTATTTCTGGCTCACTTTCTCAACCCACCGACCCAAATGATCCTCTTCTGGATCTATGGAACCGCTGCAACGACATGGTAGTCTCATGGCTACAAAATTCCATTTGTCCTTCCATTAGATCCAGCATTGCTTTTGTTGATGATGCCCGTGAGATTTGGCTCGATCTTGAGGATCGGTTTGCTCATCAGAACGGCCCACGCATCTACCAGCTGAAGAAAAACTTAGCTAGCCTTCTCCAAGAATCTGACACTGTAAGTGTTTACTACGGCAAACTAAAAACCCTTTGGGATGAATTGTTGATTTGTGATCCTATCCCTATTTGCACTTGTGGCTCAATGAAAACATTATCCGATCGTTATCAACGTGATTGTGTATTTTAATTTTTAATGGGCTTGCATGATAATTATTCCCCTGTTCGGGATCAAATTATGGTGCTCGATCAATTACCCCCACTCACCAAAGTCTTCTCCATAATCCAACAACAGGAACGCCATTACCAGATGGCATCCACCAACCCTTCCCCTGACTCCTTGGCCTTTGCAATCAGAAAACCCTACCCAAACCCCACGAAAGCTTTCCCTCAATCCAAAACCAAGAAAGACAGAGCCTATTGTACTTATTGTAAAATAACTGGCCATACCCTTGATACCTATTTCAAGGCTGGAAATGCTGAGCCACCTATATGTTCCCACTGTAACATGACTGGACACACAATGGAGAAATGCTATAAGCTTCATGGCTACCCACCTGGCCATAAATTTTTCAATAACACACAAGGTTCCTCTGCTCTTGCTGCTCAATCTGCCTCGGAACCAGAGACTATCACTGATGTTCAAATGGGTCTCACTGAGGCTCAGTACCAGCAACTTCTGGCTTTACTTCAACCTTGGGAGCTTTCCACTGCTGTTCAGCCTTCCGCTAATCAGATTCAGTCCAATTTTCCTTCTACATCGACTCCTCACATCTCTGGTATATCACTTTGTTCAATACAGACATTCCTTGGATCATTGATACATACGCAACAGACCACATGGTCTGCTGCCCCTCTTTGCTCACCTCCATCAGAGCCTCTATCTCTCAATCCGTTAGGCTCCCAAATGGAATTAATGTTCCTGTCACACACACTGGCACTGTTCAATTGTCACCTTTCATTTCTCTTAACAATGTTTTGTATGTTCCTTCCTTCAAATTTAATCTGATCTCAGCCAAGAAATTGGCTACTTCACTCACCTGTTGCCTAGTTTTTTTTCTGATTTTTTTCTCATACAGGACCTTCTTTCATGGACAACGATTGGGAAGGGTAAAGTGAGGAATGGACTTTATTACTTGCTTAATACTGTTGTTTTCCCCTCTACTCTGGTCTCAACACTTTCAAAATTCAACAAAACTCCACCAACAGCTTGTGTTTTACACTCTCATACAGTTACTGACCTATGGCATTGTCGCCTAGGCCATCCTTCATTTCCAGTTTTAAATATGATTACAGATCCTATTGTAAAAGATCACATCAGTATCATCAATACAAAACCATGTTATGTTTGTCCACTTGCGAAATTTCATAGACTTCCTTTTCCCCACAGCAAACATAAAACAACCAGACCTTTTGAAATTGTGCATTGTGACCTTTGGGGACCAAATTCAGTCCCTGCACATGATGGTTCTAATTATTTTCTTACCATAGTTGATGACTTTACTAGAAGCACTTGGCTCTATCTTCTTCACACTAAAGCTGAAACCAGAAAAAGCATTGAATCTTTTGCCAATTTAATTGAAAATCAATTTAATTTCAAAATCAAAATTCTAAGAAGTGACAATGGCAAAGAATTTCTTACGCATGATTTTTTCAACAGCAAAGGTATTATCCATCACACTAGTTGTGTTGCCACACCCCAACAAAATGGGGTTGTGGAACGAAAGCATCAACACATCCTCAATGTAGCTCGGGCTTTAAAATTTCAAGCTAGTCTTCCTCTTGAATTTTGGAATGACTGTGTTTTAACAGCCACATACCTCATAAATAGGACTCCTAGTCCTTTACTTAAAAATAAAACCCCTTTTGAACTTCTTTTTGACTCTCCACCATCATATTCTCACTTAAAAGTTTTTGGTTCACTATGTTTTGCCTCCACCTTACATCAAGGTAGGAAGCAATTTGACCCTAGAGGTCGCATGTGCATTTTTCGAGGATACCCCTTTGGTACTAAAGGTTACAAACTCCTTGATCTTGAATCAAGAACCACCTTTATATCTCGGGATGTCCTCTTTCATGAATCCATCTTTCCTTTCTAACATTTACCTCATCCCTCATCCAACCCCTCTCCCACTCTTGTTTTTACTAAACCCTTACCTAATTCCCTTGACTTTCCCATCAATCCCCTGAATTTCAGCCCTGTCACACCTCAACAGCTTGACCCTTCCATACAAACCTCAGTCCCATCTCAAACTCCAGCCACATCTCAGAATCATATCATCCCACAAACCTCATCTACACCTTCCAACTCTGTCTCCCCTACCTCTCAAGTTCCTTCAACCTCTTCACATGTGCCTGACCCTCCTTCTCCACTATCTAATCCCTCTCTCCGCAGGTCCACCAGAGTTAGAAAAGCTCCACAGTATTTGCAAGAGTTCCACTGCAACCAGACCACACTTCCAGCCACTTCTCAGTTGCTGTCCAAGTCCAACATTGGTAATTCTTGTTCTCTTACTCATTTTTTAACTTACCAGAAACTTTTCCATTCTTTTACTGCCTTTTCTACTTCTATTTCAACCATTTCTGATCCCACTACTTATAAACAAGTTGTGAAACACCCTGGATGGTGTAAAGCCATGGAAGCTGAACTCTTAGCCTTAGAACAAAACCAAACTTGGATCATCACTGATTTGCCTCTTGGGAAAGAGGCTATTGACTGCAAGTATGTCTATAAGACCAAGTTTCATGCTGATGAGTCTGTAGAAAGGTTGAAAGCGCGACTTGTGGCAAAGGGGTTTACACAACAAGAAGGTATAGACTATACCGAAACCTTTTCCCCCGTAGCCAAGCTTGTTACCGTGAGGATTTTGCTTTCCATTGCTGCTGTCAAGGGCTGGTTCCTTTTTCAATTCGATGTCAATAACGCATTTCTCCATGGAGATTTGAATGAGGAGATTTATATGCGTAAACCACCCGGTTACACCAAAGGGAGCCCCAACCAAGTATGCAAGCTTCTCAAAAGCCTTTATGGCCTTAAACAAGCTTCACGGCAATGGTACTCTAAATTTTCCTCCTCACTTATTGCTTTTGGATTCCAACAATCTAAGGCTGATTACAGTCTTTTTACTAAACTAGATGGCACTTCTTTCATTGCACTTCTAGTTTATGTAGACGATATTATTATTGCTAGAAATTGTTCCTCTTCCATTGCCTCCCTTAAATGCTTCCTTAACACTAAATTTAAGATCAAAGACCTTGGTTGTTTATGCTATTTTCTTGGCTTGGGGTTGCAAGATCTTCAAAGGGCATTCACTTGTGCCAAAGAAAGTATGCTTTAGACATTTTGGCTGATTCAGGGACACTTGGCAGCAAGCCTCTTAAACTTCCTCTTGAGCAGAATTTCAAAATCAGCAAGGATTCTGGTGTTCCTCTATCAGATCCGAGTACTTGTAGACGACTTATTGGTAGATTGTTGTACCTCACAATCACTAGGCCTGACCTATGCTATGCTATCCAGCTTTTAAGCCAATTTATGAGTCATCCAACAACATCACACTTGGCCACAGCACATAAGATTCTCAGATATATCAAAGCTGCTCCTGGTCAAGGCATATTGCTCTCATCCTCCTCTCCACTTCAACTTAGAGCATATTGTGACTCAGATTGGGCCTCATGTCCTGATACACGCCGTAGTGTCACTGGTTATTGTATATTTCTTGGAGCCTCTCTTGTTTCTTGGAAGTCAAAGAAACAATCTGTGGTTTCTCGTTCCTCAGCTGAAGCTGAGTATCGCTCTATGGCCTCCACGTGTTCTGAAATTACTTGGCTCAAATACCTTCTCAATGATCTCCAGATTCATCATTCACAGCCAGTATTACTTTATTGTGACAACCAAGCGGCTCTTCATATCGCTGTCAATCCAGTTTTTCACGAAAGAATGAAGCACATCAAGTTGGATTGTCATTTGATAAGGGATAAAATCCAAGAAGGAAGCATCACCACTGCACATATTGCCTCAAACAGCCAACTGGCTGACATTTTTACCAAGGCCTTACCCTCATATCTTCTTCGATTGCATTTGTCCAAGATGGGCATAGTTAATCTCTATTCTTCATCTTGTAGGGGGCTATTACACAATAAAGATCTCCCAACTGCAGGTCGTTTATCTACTACAGAAACTACCTGTCGTCTTGCATCAAATCATAAGTCTGGGCATGGATGATATTGTATATTTTTCATGTATTTCATTTCTAGTTTATTCTTTTTATCCAATAAATATTTCCCTATTTTCTGTTAGTTTGTTACGCTTGAGTTGTATATATATTTGCTGGTTGTACAGTGCTACAGTAGTGAGAAATAGAGGAATATTCAGACTTTCTTCATCTCTTTCGTGTGAATAGCTCTCTGCCCTATTTGATTTCTTGAACCTAATAGAGTTCCCCACCCATATGGGGGAATGTAATATATTAATTCTTTTAGGGTTCTCACTTGATTTTTGTGATAACAAGTCATCAGTCATTGTAGAATATGGAAGAGAAGCTGATTTATTTGTGGAAACATATTAAAATCATTCCATGTCAATCAATAGGAATAAATAGGAATTTTTAAAACAATCATTTGAATGTTCAAAGACAAACATGGAAGAGGTTTACAATCCTTGGTTGGCTCGTCAGCTATACCCTGCTTCATAACATCTTAAACAATATTTATTCCCTTTATCTGTTCCCATAAACATAGAACCATATCATTAGATTGTGTTAGTATTGAACAACCTCTAACCACACAGCTACCAGTCGTTTATAGAGTGTAATATATTAATGTGATCCCTTTGCAGTGCCTTCACAAATCTCGTCTCTTTGCAGGTTTCTAAAGCAATTTATTTTCATCTATATTGACAATTCCAATACGCCTTGTTTTGCTTCCAGTACATCCCAGTTGAACATTCAAATGCCTGTTGCTGGCTTGTTCCATGTTTCCAATCTCTGTAGCCCTATCATTGGCTTTCCCTTTCATTTCCTTTGAGCAAAACTTTACATGCAGATTTTAGAAAGAAAATTCCAGCTCATTTGATAAACATGCAGAATCCAACGAATTTAGGCTTCGTCTATGTTGGAAAACAATAAGAAAATAGAATATTTCATAGAGACTTCAGTCAACAACTTGTTTGATTGATTCTAAATGTTCTCTACTTTACACTTCCAAACGTACAGATATATAAAGACACCTTGTAACTCACAACAACATCAATCAAAACAACTTCCAAGATTAGCTAATAAACAACATAGTCTAAATATAATAAATTAGGCTATTAATAGAGATTATTGAAAAACAGCAGCACACAACTCATCAGCCACAATACACCTTGATGTGTTTTTTTGAAACTCCAAGCTTCAATTTGAGAAACTGAAACTTGTCTTTAGGAATGGCTTTTGTGAAGATATCTGCAAGTTTATTTTCAGAGCGGCAGAATTTTAGCTCAATTTCACCACTTGCTTCCACTTTACGCAGAAAATGATACTTGATTGCTATGTGCTTTGTGCGACTGTGATGGACAGGATTCTTAAATAGCAACTACAGATTTGTTGTCACAAAAAATCTCAATTGGACCTTGCTGATTTTCTCCCATATCCTCCAGAATTCACTTTAACCAAATGGCTTGATTTGCTACCCCAGGTGTAGCAACATATTCAGCCTCAACAGTGGACTAAGCTGCAATTCCTTGCTTCTTCGAACTCCATGAAAACATACCAGATCCAAGACCAAAACAATGTTCTGAAGTACTTTGCTTGTCGTCAATAGATCTAGCCCAATCACTATCAGTGAAGCCAACTAATTTTGATTCTAGTCTTTTCTCATACCATATGCCAAAGCTGATTGTTCCTTGCAAATATCTGAGAACTCTCTTAGTAGTTCCAAAATGAACTTGACTCGAACTTTGCATAAACTCTAACAACAAAATTGTGACAAACAAGATATCTGGTCTGGTATTGCACAAGTAAAGCAAACTTCCTACAAGCTAGACTTATGTAGGTTGATGCATCCGCTTTCCTAACACCATCTTCTTTTCTCAATTTCTCATTAGGAACCAACGGTGTTACTACTAACTTACAACCTAACATGTTGAATTTCTCCAGCAAGTCTTCTGCATATTTCTTCTGTGAACAGAAAATTTCATCTTCTTCTTGGCTTACTTCCATTGCGAGAAAATAATACATCAATCCCAAGTTGCTCATCTCAAAGTTATCCATCATATCATTTTTAAACTTCTCAATCATCACTAGATTATTTTCAGTAAAGATCAAGTCATCAACATACAAAGATACAATGAGAATTTCGGCATTACCATGAGACTTTATGTACAGAGTTGGTTCAATTTTGCTCCTCCTAAAACCTTAGTCTGAAAAATATCCATCTATCTTCCCATACCAAGCTCGAGGTGCTTGTTTCAACCCGTATAATTCTTTTTTCAATCTAAAAACTTTTCCTTTTTCTTCTATGAAGCCCTCTAGTTGATAAACATAAACTTCTTCCTCCAGAATTTCTTTTAAGAATGCTGGCTTAACATCAAGTTGGTAAATTTTCTAACTTTTATGAGTTGCAAGTGCAACAAGTGCTCGAATTGTATCCATCCTTACAGCTGGTGCAAAGGTTTCATTGTAGTCGACTCCTGGCTGTTGTACATAGCCCTGGGCTACTAGCCTGGCTTTATGTTTCAAGATTGAACCATCTAGATTCAGCTTGATCTTGAAGATCCATTTAACTCCAATGATCTCTTTGTTTGCAGGTCGAGCAACCAATTTCCAAGTTCCATTCTTTTCAATCATTTTTATCTCCTCCTCCATTGCTTTCACCCAAAACTCTTCCCTTGAAGCCGCTACAAAATTCTCTGGTTCAAGAGAAGAGTAATTGCAATGTTCATAGATTTCACTCAATAATCTTGTTCTTCTTATAGAAGATTCTAGTGAAGAATCATCATCTCTATTAGAAAAGGCTAATTGTTGAGTTGATGTGGGACTGCTAATGTCATCCTCCAACTCTCCTTCTATCTTGGGTGGTTGAGTAATTGGAACTTCAACATTCTGTTGAATCACCTTCTTAGCTTCTCAATCCCAAGAAGCATGCTAATTGAATTTCACATCACGGCTGGTAACAAGCTTCTTAGTTTCCATGTTGAAGATCTGGAAACCTTTTGACATAGTGTTGTATCCCAGAAAAGTGCCATTCTCAGTCTTCTTCTAGCTTGTGCCTTTTCTGGCATGGAACGTGAATATAGCATATACAGCCAAATACTCTTAGAAAACTTGCAAAGGGTTTTATGCCACTCCAAGCCTCCCTCATAAGCTGTCTGATTTTCTACAGCTTTTGTTGGTACTCTGTTGAGCAAAAATACAACAGTGTTAACTGTTTTAGCCCAGAATTTTTAGACTAACACTTTTCCAACAACATAGATCTTGCCATCTCCATCAATGTCCTGTTTTTGCGTTAAGAAACTCCATTCTATTGGCGCGATTATGTAGCAGTTAGTTGATGCTCCAGCCTTTCTTCTTCATAGAATTTCTCAAACTCCTTAGAGTTATAGTCAGTACCACAACCACTTCTCAGAGTTTTAATTTTTTGCCCACACTGATTTTCAACCAGCAAATTGAACTTCTTGAAAGTTCCAAAAACTTTTGATTTCTCACGAAGAAAATACACACAAGTCATTCTGGCAGAATCATCTATGAAAATACTGAAATACTTATTTTGATTGTGGGTATGAGTTCTCATTGGACCACACACACTAGTGTGAACAAGCTCCAACTTCTCCTTTGCTCTCCATGTACTTTCAGAGGGAAAAGGTTGCTTGTGTTGCTTTCCAAGCATACATTTGTGTCTTCCTTTCTAACAGAGGCAGATGTCTTATCATTTCCTTCTGATGTAGCAATCTTAGAGAGTTGAGGTTGTAGTGCCCAAACCTCTGATGCCATAACATTGAATCTTCCACCGAAGCAACCATAGCTTTAGGAAAACTCTATTGAATGAGAAAGTTTCTGCTTCTTCCCATTTGAACTTCAGCAAGTTCCACTTTATTCTTCTCATCATAAATTTTGCATAGATTACTCTCAAAGTATAAAGAGTAACCATTCTCCATCATTTGACCAACACTCAATAGATTTTGATCAACACTTGGAACAAGTAGAACATCTTTAATAAACCTTGTACATTTCTTTGTCTGAATAGCCATTGTGCCTTTGCCTTTGGATTCAACCAATTCTCCATTCCCCATCCTGACTTTGATTTTGATAGAGGAATCCAAATCCATAAAAATGCTTTCATCCAATGCCATATGGTTGTTGCAACCACTATCAATAAACCAGAAATCTTCATTCTTTACAAGAGCTTGGCAAGCAACAAACAAATCCTCCTTGTCTTCTTTTTCTTCTGAATAATGGGCTTGAAGATTGTTTTTTAATCAAAAATATTTTTCCATATAACCGAACTTCTTGCATTTCCAGCATTAAGGCTTCCCGAGATGATAACAGTCCTTCTCAAGATGGTTGGTCTTCTTGCAGGTGCCATAAGGTGGGAACTCACCTTTTTTTTCTTTCCCCTTTGTCTTTCCTTCCTTCTGAGAGTTGTTTGTGCCTTCTGGTTGCCTTGTGACTTCTTCTTATAATCCTTTAACTTCTTATTATTCAGATTGACTTTGGATTGGAAAGCATGTTCCAAAAAACTATCACTTCTTCTTGCAATTCTTTGTTCATGAGCTTACAATGATCCCATCAATTCTTGAATAGTCAAGGTTTGTAGATCCCTTGACTCTTCAATTGCAGCAACAACGTGATCATATTTTTCTAAGAAACTAATCAAGATCTTCTGAACGATTTTTTGATCATCAACTTCTTCACCATAGGCACGCATTTGATTGACAACTTCAATCAATCAGGAGCAATAATCTTTTGCATCTTTTGATTCCTTCATTTTTAAGTTTTCAAGCTCCCTTCTTAATCTTTGAAGCTTGATTACTTTTACTTTAGCATTTCCTTGAAACTCCAACTGCAGAACTTCCCAAGTAACCTTTGAAGTAGAAGCCCTCATCAATCTAGGAAAAATGGATTCACTCACGGCTTGTTGCAGTATGAACAAAGCCTTGGCATCCTTAGTATTCTCCTATTTGAGTTGAGTAGAATCTGAAGCTCCTTCTGCAGGGGTTGAAACATCTTTTTATACCACATCCCAGAGATCCTAAGATAGGAAGAAAGTCTTCATTTTGATGCTCCAATAATCATAGTTCTCACCACCAAAGATGGAAACTATTGTAGATGTTCTAATATTAGCCATTAATGACCGTTTAGATCAACCTGGCTCGCACTAGTACCAGTTGTTGGAAAATAATAGGATAATAGAGTATTGCAGAGAGACTTCAGTCAACAACTTGTTTGATTGATTCTAAATAATCTCTACATTACACATCCAAACATACATATATATATAAAGACATCTTGTAACTCACAACAACATTAATCAAAACAACTTCCAAGATTAGCTAATAAACAACATAGTCTAAATATAATAAACTAGGATATTGATAGAGATTGTTGAAAAACAGCAGCACATAATGTATTAGCTTCAATATTCTCCTCTCATATAAAAGCCCATGTATCTCATCACGTCACAGAACACATAGCCTTTTGCCACTCACTCTCTAAGCAAAAGGGGGTCGCCATCTTAAAAAGCGAAGCACCCTTATAATTACTTCGATGTGGTACCTTTTCAGCTGAAAAATGGCTGAAAGAATGTGATGCACAAGAGCCAAATTCTTGTATATTGTGCCGGAAAGTAGGACAACTTACAATCAAAGATTGGCTTGGATCGATTGCAAACCCAATCTTCATGTCTACCAGTAGTCTTTACAAGAACAGGTTCCCTTTTTAAAATGGTGATATATAATCATGTCCCTGACAATAATCTCTCGATCATAAACTTTGGAGATGAACTTTGTTGCTTCGTGGCAGTTCCCACAAACTCGTAAGTTCTTTACAATTTGAATTGGGGTTTGGGGTGCTGTGGTCATCAAGTCAAAAGAAATAACTAACTTCTCACTATGTTTAGATAAGGTTGTCTCTTTATCTTCCTCATCATCAATATCAAGAAAAGCGTCTCCAAATTGTGGAACATAACCAGCAATCTTCAACTTGGTTGTCATCTCATCCAAGAACAAGTAGAGCTGTTTAGTTTGGGGACGGGATCTAGCTCCCACAAGGAATTGATGGAACACACCATTTAATTTAATGGAGCTACAACCAGGGATTTTCTTCCTTCCATTTAATTCAATCTCCTCTCTCACAACTTTTGCGCCATTCTGTGTGATCTATTAGGGAGGAATACAAGATCTCTTGCTACAACAAAAAAGTTCCATGCATGTTTGAAAAGGTGCATGTTTAATCCACTTATTTACATGGCTGAGAATGGCAAAACTCCTTAGAATTTCTCAATTATTTGCGCCCAAGTTAGGTCATGTTACCATAAAAATAAAATGAAAAAAAAAAAAACTTGCTAGCTAGCTATAAGATTTTCTTCTGAATTTGATGTAGTACATATCATGCTTGCAATATTATTATTGATGCGTTTAATGTTTGGTCTATGGAAATATAATCTCAATGTTTTTTAACTTTTTTTTTTTAAATAAACCTTATATTAACCTAATGATTTGCCTAAAGTTATGTAAAAAATACCTTTCACAAAGGTCTTAAAAAGTCGATCTTGAAAGTAAGGGTGGGTAGCGGGGCCCCGCATTCCGCTACCTCGCCCCCGCATGGTGGGGTAGGCAACCCCGCTTACCACTACTTAAGTGATTTTTTGTATTGCTTAAGTGAGACTCTTATATTGTCTTGGTCTCCTACATAAAGGTCACATTAGGCTACATTAACTTACTCATAATATGCACTAACAAATTTATGATCATATTTGCAAATTTAAATTTATAATTTAAGTTCAAAAATGTGTTCTTGTCTACCCTGCCCTCCTGCACCGAAGTAGGGTGTGGGGGTGAAAACCCACCCTCCGCCTATGCAGGGGCGGGGTGCGGGAAAGGGTCGACCCTGCCCCGGCATGGGTGGGTAGTACCCCTACCTGAAAAAATTATATTTAAACAGTTTCTAAAATCTACCTACTTACTTACGCAAATCAATAAAAGAAATATCTATAAAAACCTTTTATCCAAACAACTTATATATTTCCTATCTAATTCCATGAAATACAATAAAAAGAAATAGAAAAATTATATTTTGAAGCTGATGTGTAAAACATACTTAGTAAAGTGTTTAGATGACATAATTTGATTTGGAAGAACATTTTTAAAATCCAAATCATACAAATCAAATCTTACAATTTAATTGATGTGGATGTTTCTGGAGTGGGTTCTTGAAATCGGGTTGTGCGACATGGTTTTATTGTAGCGATGGCTTGATGCGTTGAATTCTCAGAAGTTGCTTCATTTCGTTTACTTAAATATGTATTTATTTTGTTTGTTTATGTCCTTTATAGACTTGTTTAGATTGATTTATTTATAGGTCTGTTTAGATGTTTTCTGGTTATAGTTTTGACTTATTTGATCTGGCATTTTGGTACTTGGGGGTTATTAGTCTTTTTATATTATTGTAAATCCCAAGTACCTTGATTGTTACAACGGTATTTCTCCGCCACAAACGAGAGCTTATTAATAAACTTGGGCGGGGTTATTATTAGACATGTGACTACCCTCTCAAAAAAAAAAAAAAGAGTGATTTGGGTGGTGTACTCTACTCATCAACTTGAGAATAGAATAATTACAAAAACAAATATGCTAAAAACTTTTTAAAAGATTGTCAAATTTATTTCTTATCCTAACAAGTGAATCATGTTAATTTCCTAACCACACGCTATTATTAGAAACCATTCAAAACCACTAAGTTTGAAATGTATAGTCTCTTCAACTTGATCAAATGGAAATGCTATATGGAACTCCTTTTCCAGTTACGCCAGGGCTGGAAAATGGCTTCAAAAGCTCATACGGCAAAATCCCAGCTCCTACTCTATTATTCAAACTACTGTTCGCATTCCTTTCATCAATTATCCGTTCAAGTTCCCTCAATCTCCCATGGAACCTCTCAAATGCTTCCTTTATGAACGGATCTTCAACCCACGATGGTTCACTTTTCTCCCCAAGATATTCCTCGTCAGGTGAATGATTAGACAATATATCCAAAACAGCCATCACTCTTGTTGCTTGAAGCTGTGAAGGGAAGCATTGCAAAAGTGTGTGTTCAGGTTTTTTGATGAACTTTTTCCATTCTTCTTCAGTTGGGTCTTCTGTGGGCATGTTGGTTCTAGCAATGGTTGGCCGATTTGGAAAGTAGCCTCCATAAGCGTATTGACCGAAGTTGGCGGCGGCATGGTGGCCGGAAGTCACCCAAGTGATCGTTGTGAGGATGTCGATTAGGTCTTTTTGGGTTTTGAGAACCGGCCACCATGGTTCGTCCTTCTTGTCGGCATGGCCAACTGTTCGAATTTCTGTCCACCATGATTGGAGCTCTTGATCAGACTCCACAAGGCTAGGGTCAGGGTAGTAGTGGTTGACATAGTCTGTGACCCATTGTTTGATGGCATCCCAGAGGATGAGACCATCATTGGCATAGGGGTAGTCTTTGATTGTTAGCCTTAGTCCATGAGGAGCAGTTGGATCCTCAACGGCCATTCCCCTGCGTACACAATTGCAAAAGAGCCTATTGATCTTAAAATTTGATATATGGGAATTAGATTATACCCATTAATGAAAAGCTATAATATACCATTTGATTTCCAGTAAGTTGCAAAACAAGTTTTCTGTTTGTTAGAGTAGTACTTCTATTTATAGTTGATGTGTATTATTCATCTTCTACTAATATAATTGTGTTATTCATCTTTAGAACATATGAAAATTTAATTATAAGCATGTGCCATTTTAAAAATCTAAATTTAAAAACTGTATATGATGTCATGTGTCCCTTCATTAAGAAAATGTGTTTCTTTGCATGCTCAAAGGACACATGAAAAATTTTTAAATGGGTTGGAGGAGCGGTTTGGAAGAAAACAGTTTTAATTATTTGATTTTTTATTTTTGAAAATCTAAAAGATTGGCTAATTGGAAGCTAGGTACCTGCTAATTAGGTCAGCAGGAAGTGACTCCTGGTCGAACCGCCACTGGAGATCATAGGCGGCAGAGCAGATTTCCATGGAATATTTACCAGGTGCAAATGCAGACTCAATGGTGCCACCTGCATTGATAAGTGCTTCTCGAGCAAGAGCATTGATCTCCATTGTGTAACGAAAATGAGGGTGCAACAGTCTGTAGATTGGATGAATCACGCTAAGTTGCCTATTTGTCGCAATTACATAAGGCTCTGTTACACAATGAGTTCTTAGCCTGTAAAAGAGACCAGTCAAATCATTTCCCTCATTAATATAAATCATATTGAGTTTTGAAGGAAAACCCATAGCAAATAATAAGTTTATAAAGTAGTGGGAAATAATATATACCAGTGACTAACGAGCTGGTGATAGCCAGAGTCATGGGCAAGGACATGAGCTTTAGCAATCCTCCAAAGCCAAACTTCTGTTGAATGCCAAGAAGGTACATAAACTTGCTTCCACTGCGGCTTTCCGTCCATAGGTGGCCGAGTCAGTTCAATCGCCAGCGGCCTCAAGGTGCCATCTTTAGTTAAGAAGAATAGTGTGCGTGAGCCGTACAGTGTGGTGCCCTTAATCTGTCTTACTTTGCTGACGAATGGTAATAACAGGTCGTGATAATCTAGCATAAACAGCTTCTTTTCTTTTAAGGCCTGCATGCATACATTCATGACAATATAATACAGATTTATTTATGATATATATTTAGTTGAGTGACGGCCAATATTCCTGCCTGAAATTTACACTATATGTGTTATGTTCTTCTAACCTTTTCAACAGTCATTAGGCCTCCAATTTCTTCCTCAATAATTTCTGTCGTGATGGCCGACTCTGGTGGACCGTAGATCTCAGGATCAAGTTTACTCTTCAATGGCCACTCCTGTATAACTTTTTGTGCAACTTTAAAGCGTGCATGGAGTAAAGTAATTGTTTTCTTTAAACAATGCATGCTAGGTACGCAGCTTTTTCTAGTAAATTTAAGCAAAGTAGTCGCAAATCATACCGTGACCAAACGTATGCTATATGGGTTGAGACCAGCAAGAGTCTGTCGAGCAAATTCCTCGTCCCTAAACCAAAAGAACTTGTCCCCTGCAAATCCAAAACAACACATCAATATGTATATAATTGCCATCTGATCATTTAGAGAGACTGCGTGTTTGTGAAGTTTAATTTGTGTAATTTGGGGATCAGGGGAGTGGGATTCTCACTGTTCATAGTTTCGGGGGTCTCAAAGCGGAGCACATCTCCTCCGGTTTTGGAAATGGTTTTAACAAGCCTGGGCATGATTGCTTTGAGAAACCCTTCTTGGTCTTCTTCCGATGGCAAGTTAACCCCTTCGGTGAAAAGCGAGTCTATGGCTGTGAAGTATGGGAATCCAAGATCCCTATCCGAAATCACAATTCCTAGTGATGGCACCAATACTCGCAACACTGAGTATACAGTCTTCGCCGAGAATGTTAGCTGCTTTATCTCCGAGAAGCATTCGTCTCGAGGAACATAAAACCTGCTAGTTTTCCTCGACTCCGACTGTGGATCTGCATATATATTGACGCCGATAGCATGCATGTTCAATGATCCAAGCGAATAATTAAAAAAAGAATGAATACGGGCCCGATACATATACATACATATAATATATATATGATCCCAACATTTTGATAAAATTATTTTCTGTCGATCGGCTCAAGATATGAACATGAAGCTCTACATAAATATGACTATAGACCAGGCCGAAAATTATGCAGATCTGATCTTAAAGTTTCTATGCGAACTTTATATATCTGCAAAAATCAGTTCAATCAATTGTTGGCGAATCCATTCTTTAATTTAATGATCATTATAGATTCATGGGTAAAATACTTGAGCAATAAGAAAAAGATTGAAACAAATTATGTGATCTTGTCTGAGTACTACTATTCTAAAACCTCTACACCACACATTGCCTACGTAGCAATAGAATTTGATTTTAATGATAAATTTTAAAATTTGAATCTTACAAATCAAATCTTACAATTTAAGTGATGTGGATGACCGTATGCTTTACATACCAACTTGAGAATATGATAACGCCTTAAGAGCACTAGTAATGGTTTCTTTATATGCATCTTTAAAATTATCTCTTTTGAAGAATGGTTTTGTATTTGAAGAATGATTCTCACATTGGTTTATGCAAATTTGAACCAAATAATAATAAAATATTATTATTTTTTATTTTTTATTTTTTATTTTTTATTTTTTATTTTTTATTTTTTTTCTAAAATTATTTTTTATATATATTTTAAAATTAACATCAACTTTTTATTATCAACTTAATACAAATTTTGTGTATCAAAATTATTTTAATATAAATTTTATAAAGTTAATTTTAATGTGTATGAGAGAGAAAAAAATAGTAAAATAATGTTTGAAGAATGAACAGTGCTTCTTCATATTTAAAGAATGACTGTTTATAGTTATGTAAAAATATAAAGACGAAGATGCCAATACAGACATTTTTAAAGACAGATTCTTCAAATTTAAAGATGAAAATGAAAATGAAGATAAAGAAGCCACTGCCAGTACTCATATCTAATGATCAAAGTGTGTAATTTTAGTGCTATCATGCATGTTGGCAAATGTTTGATATTTATGAAATTAATAGACCAATCTTCTCATATATATGTGGATCCTAATTAATTATCCTTTTAGTAATTACAATATTATTGGATTGATAAAAATACCTGCTTCGGAAAGGGGGCGTCCGGTCCTGCAACGTCGAGGATAGGGGTGCTCTTTGCCACCAAGTACTGGTCTTTGAAGTTCGAGGCTCTTATCGGGTTCCCCAAGATCATTGTACACATCATAATCGTATATCCTCTCAAATCTCTTAGGTTCTCCTTCACCATTTCCTCGCAAACTCTCCAGGTCTTCTTCTCTTAGCCTCCTCAATCCACTTGGTGTTTGTGAGGGCAAGTATGACTGCTCCATTCGAACACGTACATGAACTCAGATATTTATAAAATAAAATAAAATAAAAAAATAAAAAAGATATTAGCTTTTTTCCATGTTTTGGGTATTCTTATGTGCCTGATATGTATGTTCTACGTGCATCATGATCCTTTAAGATTTAGAAATTTTTATTTGAATTAATTTAGAAATGAGAGAGAGAGAGAGAGAGAGAAGAAACCAATTATGAACCGACCGTACGTGAGAGATCATACCGGAACCTGCATGATCCTTATAAATATAAACGAACTATGTTTTTCTTGTTCCTTATTGCATATAATTACGTGTCAGTGATCATGCATATAATTCCAAGGCCGCTAGCTAGTTTAAATTAAAGTTAATATTCATATCATTATAATCTAAATCTTAAAGTTTAATTTGTTAAGGCCAGAACTTGTTGAAGTAACTAGCAACCATTTCTATTACTAAAAGACAAATAATTTGTATAGTTTTGAGTAAACAAGTCATGTGCAGTATTATTCGATCATTTTTAAAAAATTGAGTAAATATGAAATTTACATTAAAAAAATTAATTTTTTTATAATAGATTTTATTATTTTTTAAATGGAATGTACGAGACTTACACAATCTAGAACTCTTTCTATCATTACTTTTCAAATAATTAATTAAGATGATAATTATTACAAGAAGCTAGGCGATCGATATACATATATGCATCATGATGCATGCAGTAGTACGTACGTACGTACCTTATTGGTAAAAAACACCCTCTTGACAGGATTGTCGAACTTGGAGTGAACCCAGGAGCAACAGGTCACATTTATGGGGCCTTGAGGGAAGCCATGGATGAGTATAGTCTCTACGAACATCTCCCTGTGGTGCTCATTTCCAACCAACACAGCCCCAACCTCTCCAAAATCAACTGGCACTTCAAATTCCGTCTCGTACTTCACCCCCTCCTCCCCTTTCCCCGCCTTGTGTGCATATGCTTCAACCCTTTCTTTCTCTAGTCCCGTCTCTAATTCAATAAATACGTACGTACATGCGCATGATGTAATAATTAATTCACCAAATTAGCTAGCCTAATTATATATATACATATATATTAAACAAAATAGAATTTATATTAAAAAAGGGGTCATCCTATTTTTCTTGTTCCATAATTAACTCAATATTAGTCTTTTTGTTGGCTTATTTTATCCTTTTTAGAAATAATATGTTTTGAGATCTCCTATTCACAATGTCATATGTGGTAGAAAGGGGGGTCTTGCTTTGCTGTGGGGAAGGGATTTAAACTTGTCTATTCTTACCTATTCACAATGTCATATTGATGCTTTGATCGAATATGATCCTAAAAAAAGGTCTTGGTTCTTGATTGATATTTATGGATTTCCAGAAGTTATTCAAAGATCTAGAATGTGGGATTTGTTATGAACATTTGGTAGACAAAATGGAGAATCTTGGATGGTAGTAGGAGATTTTAATGAAATTTTGCATCATCATGAGAAATGGGGAGAAAGACCACGGCCAAATTGGCAAACTACTGCTTTAAGGGATGTGGTTAATGTTTGTGCATTGAGGGATATGGGGTTTAGGGGTAAATCTAAAGTATCATTCTCCAATAACCTCCAGCCTTGCTTTGCAAGAAGAGCAAGGTTAAAGGTTCTAAGATCCTTGAAGCTCATACCCCCTCTAGACTTCCCTTCACACATATTACTCCAACTAACCCAATAAATCCTTGTTTCTTCCTTTTTTTGCCCCCACCAAAATTTGGGCATTAAACCCTCTAGTTCTAAATAGAAACTAGCAGGCAAGAGAAAACAACTCATGAAATAAGTTAGAATAGATAAAGCCACAGCTTTTAATAAAATCTCCTTACCCCTTGAGATAACAAATTTTCCTTTCAACTTTGTAACTTTTGTCATACCCTTTGCATAATAGATTGAAAAGCCAGAGATTTTGATCTACCAACTATTGGTGGCAATCCAAGGTACTTCTTGTATTGTTGAGTTTCACTATTACCCCATAACAAACGAATTTCCTCTCTAACATCAATACCCACATTGCTACTAAACACTATAGATGTTTTCTCTTTATTAATCTTCTACTTTGACATACCCTCATAAACATCTAACACAGTCTGAACTCTTCCATTTTCCTCCACTTCAACCTTGTAAAAAATAACACTATCATCCGCAAAAAGCAGATAATTAATGTTAGGAGCGCACCTCTACAAATTTTTATCCCAGAAATTTCCTTCCTTATACCTACTGCATTTAATAAGAATACGAGCCCTTTAGTACATAGAAGGAAGAGATAAGGGGATAATGAATCCCCTTACTTCAAACCCCTACCAGGAATTACTAGCCCTTTTAGTTCTCCATTAACTAACACAAAAAAGGAGATAGACTGAACACAAAGCATCACCAAAGAAGTAAAACTAGGATGAAAAGCCATCACTTGCAGCACCTTGTTGAGAAAACTCCACTCTACCCTATCGTAGACCTTGCTCATGTTCAATTTTAATGACACATACCCTTGTTCCCATTCTTCTTATGCTTTAAAAAATGCAACAATTCATAAGCTATAAGCAAATTGTCTGTAATTAAACGGCTGGGAACAAAGGCACTTTAACTCTCCCCAGTAACACTAGGCAATATCGCTTTCCATTGATTGGAAATGACCTTAGTAATCAATTTATAGGCCACACTACACAAACTAATGGGCTTATAATCAGCAACAAAAGCAGGATATTCTTTCTTTGGAATGAGGGTAATATATGTATAGCTAAAAAATTGAGGAAAAGCACCTGAGTTTAGAGCCTGTAACACTGCTTCAATTACAGATTTGCCCACCATATGCCAATATTTCTGAAAAAATATTGGGGACATCCCATCAAGACCAAGAGCTTTTGATGAATTCATTGCTGATAAAGCCAACAAGACTTCTCCTTCTATATAACCCTTACTCAGATCTTCATTCATAGTAGATGTAACTCTTCCAGCCAGAGATTCCAGAAAATCAGTAGCACCATTTGGATTAGAGCTCTTAAAAAGATTCTCAAATTAATTTAAAATAACCCTATCTCTCTGCTCACCAAACTGCTAGACCCCTTCCTCATCTTTTAACTTTACCAACCTATGCTTTCTTCTTCTCTAAGAAGCCTTCATATGAAAATATTTAAAATTTTTGTCACCTTTTTTTAACCACAATGCTTTCAACATTTGCCTCTACATTACCTCATCTCTTTCCATCCATTTTTGCACTTCCTCTCGAGCCTTATTATGATCTGTTGTGAATTCCCCCACTAGATCAGTGACATGCAGCTGCGTCCAGTAGAGGATTTTCTTCATGCTATTTTATATTGTAGTCAGCTTCGAGATTTATGGAAACAATTCTTCCCTTCTTTAATTCAGAAGACTTTCCTAAATATTTTTATTGATCTTACTATGCATTTTATTGAGGATAAGGATTCCAACAATTTGGCTCTATTTTTCTGTCTTGTGTGGGAGTTCTGGTATAGGAGAAATAAGTTGGAATTTGATAAGATCAGGTTGTGCCCTAACCATGTGACCAATCACACTTTGGGTCTTTTGCACAACTTCAAAGCAATTTCAATAAAATCACAAGTAAAAGGAAAATTTCATTGTTGCTAGTGCAATCTTTACAGCAAAATAATATGGTGGACTCCATCCTAGGGATTCTGTTTGCAGAATTACAGTGGCTGAAATGTTCTTTTGGTAGTTGTTCTTTTAATCATGTGTATAGGGAGGGAAATATGGCAGCTCATCAATTGGCCCGTAATGCTTGGAGGGTTGATAGTATTGAGATGTGGTGGGATTGTATTCCAGACTTTCTTTCTTAAGCCATTTGGCTTGATTTGGATTGTAATTGTTGATCTCGAATGAAAATAATTGTTCTTATAAAAAAAAATCTTTCAAGATCTCCTGACACCTGATCAATCCAAAGATGTTGGAATTTTATAATTGACTTACATTAATCATTATATAAGAAAGATGCATGCTTAGAATTTATTCTTGAGGACATTTTTTAAAATTACTGGCAGGATTCACGGTAATTTAGAATTAATTAATTTGATAATTAGTAATTAGAACGATTTCAAAATTTTTACCCAACGAAATAACTTGTGAATTTTGTTAAAATCTAATCTTTTTTAAAGCTTGAATACTCTTGCATGATGCTCTTCATATATATTTATATATATATATATATATTTCTCTTTTAGGTTTTTCATGTTTAATTATTTACTAAAAGGAATAATATTATTGAATGCAATTAGCATATAAGTACTTGCTTTAGTTTTTATTTTTGTTTTTCTTTGCATGTTTAAATTTTCTTATAAATTTAATTATAAAAGACGTACATGATGCTTCTCCATAAGAATTTCCATGCATATATATTTAGTAATCATAATTCTAATTATTACAAAATATACTTTCTATATTTTATATTAAAATTAAAAGAGAGTTTTCCTCCCAACTGAATTGAAAGACGTATATTAAAATTAGGAAATTTTTTATGTTAGAATTTTGAAAACATATGTAGTACTGTTAATTAATTATCACATGCTCAACAGACACTAATTATCATGTTTATATATAGATAGATCGGAGAATTTTGGAAGAAAACTCTGTCCTTCAAAATATATTGGCCCCCCTTTCCACAAAAAACCGGACTTGATCCCCACCCATGCATGTATATATAAATATTTATATATATATATTTATTTATTTATTATGACAACGTCTTGCCTATTTTACAGTAGTACGTCCGTCTGTTGGGACCAAATTATTGGGACCAGCTAGCGCCTGTGTTCTCTCATTGATCATTTGTCTTCATCTTGTTGCTTGCTAGCTTGTGAAATTCATAAGCTTAATTTCTATATATATATATATATATATATATCTTTCTAGCTATATATATGATCATTATGCGAGTAGAAAAGCATGCAATAAATATTAGTCTCTAATTAATAATTAGATTCTGTGGTCAATATATATTTATCAAACAACAGAAAAATCACGAATATACCCCTAGTTTCTATGGCCAGTAAATCCATTAATTTTTGTTTTCCAAAAATGACGAAAGAAAATTAAAGAAATCTTTCAATATTATTCTCTTTAACTTAATTTCTCGAATATCGCTCCGCGCGTCGACGATCCTTATGGATCGGAAAACTCGATCGGAACACACCTTTTTCATCTTATATAATTTGTTCTTGATGATCTTCGGAGAATTAAGCACGTTATTATAACTTATTATAAGTTCCTGATCATGCTATATAATATATATAGTACAGTAGTAATACTTGATAATATATAATGAATTAAACAAAAAAGATTGTACAAGCTGAACTAATCTCATGTCGTCCTGTTATTCGAACAGTAACGTCGCATAATAAGAACATCAGAACTCACTGAATCAAATCAAAAAACAAAAAAAATTAGCTGGAAAAAGACTCGATCATTAACCCATGCAGAAAATTAAGTAAGAAATAATTCTTAATCATCGCAGCAAGCTGCCAAAAGTTTCAGCTTAGCCGAAAATAGTAGAGTTTTTGAACAACAAATTAATTAAAGGAAACCTGCGGACTGAAATTCAGACCAAAAAGCTTTGATTATTAAAAAAATAAAATAAAATAAAAAANGGTTTCACGATTACAACGGCTTGAACTCTAATAATAGACTTCTCGGTAGCCTCGGACGTCGTAGACGTTGTAGTAGGAGTAGTAGTGCTAGCAACACTTCTTATGTTGCTAGAAATGGACCCAGTACAGTGAATGGCTTTGTTGTAATACTTCTTTCGGATGGAGGATTTTGACCAAGTTGGAAACGAAGAGCTGCCATTGATATGGATGAATGGCTTCTGCAACAGGCCGAAGAGCAGGTCGGTTTCAGAACTGCGTGACTGGCAAATTCGAGGCAACATTGTTTTAGGGTTTACAGTAGAAGACACCCGAGTAATTAAGGAACCAGAAATCAAGCTGGCTATATATTATATGTAGTTCTTGGATAACTGGAATTTGGTATGTGGTTGCTAAGCATGCACTGATCTCTGTATATATTGAGAGAGACAAGACCACGATTTCCATTTACTCTCATAATACTGTAGGTTTATTTCACGTGAAAATGATAATGGAATAATTTGGCAGGATTGCAGAAGGATCCAAGTGAGTTTCACTCAAGAGCTTGATGTACATGACATGACTACTCCTGCACTCCAGGAATTTGGTCCCACCTCCCAAAACGTCTAATTTTCTTTTTTATTTTTGGTTAATTTAGAGTTCAGATAGCTAGGCAATTGGAAAATTATAAGTTGGCCGATATATACCATGTACACTTGAGGGCTGAAAGTAGAAGCCAGGAAGTTTCAGCCCGGTTCAAGTGTAGATATTATTGAGCGATAAAAAATAGACACTTTAAGATAGAGATCATACACGTAAAGTATAAGGTCTCACAATTTAAAAATACATGGAGTAATCTAATTACTTTAAAAGGCAAAGAATGGGGACCAATTTAGTAATTAATTACCCTTATAATCAAATGAAATAGTACTTTATGAACTAAATTAGTATACCTTGAAGCTTTAATTTTTTTTAGAAAGAGAATATTGGTACTCCAATTTTATTAATAAATTAACCTGTCAGCTTAAAGCATCATATTATAATTAATAGAATATTTAAATTAGTGTTTTTTTTTTAAGGTAGAACAAACTCTATTCATTTATAACGCGACATTACAACTTTGACCAGTGACATATAGAATACAAGTCAACTAATGCTTTTTAGGCTCCCCAATACACAAATTTCTAATTTGTGACTGACATATGATCTAGAACATTACTGTAACTCTCTACAAATAAATCTTCTGAGAGGCAGCACATTATCCTAAAACAGATTTAACAAACTCCACATTTTGTCCTATGATAAAACTAAACAATCGCACACTCTGTCTAAGACAGAGTAAAGGATACACTCTATGGACAAAAATCCAAGAGACTATGTGTTTGTTTTTCACCTAAAACAAAGGAAATAACATAAAACGTAAAACATACATGGAAAAATAGTGAATTACAACTTGAAAAGTTGTAAATCCTCATTTTCGACCTTAGAGGAAATCAAAATGCAAATATCGAGACTGTGGTGGTGCGTGAGGGACACGCGCCACCTTGGAAGTATGGCGGAACATCAGGTTTGAAGAAACCAATGGCCCTGGGCCCAGAAAAGCCGCACGTGGTGGCAATAAAGCTCTCCTTACAGTGGCGTGTGGATGTCACACACACACTTTGGGCCGCACGTGTGGCTCACACATCTCTCCGTTCGAGGAGATTCTTCATCAGTCTGAAAAATTAGCGCCTTGAAAATCTTGCAGTGGGACGTGGTGATTGCCTGGCTCCAGAGAACAGCAAATCTACATTTTTCCCTAGAGTGAAAGAAAAAACAAACAAAATGAAAAAAAAAATAAAAGAAAAACAAGAGAGAAGTGGGAGGAGGGAAGAGGGATGAGAAAGGAAGGGAGGAGGGAAGGAGGAGCAAAAGCTCCAACCCCTCTCCTCTAGTCTCAGTTTTTTTAGGGTTAATACTACTATTTTGGTATACAAATTAATCTTAATTAGTTAAGTAAATTGATCTTGTATGCCCTCATATATATTGATTTGTAGAGCATGTCCTATACACCATCCACATTATTTAAATAGTTATAAAATTTTATTTGTAATTTTAAATTTTAAAATTTATTTTTTAAATCAAATTATTTCATGTAAGCACTTGATTATTAGGTACTCTGCATGCATACCAAATTCGAAGATGTCTAGTGTATTTCACTTTCTTATTTCTTTTCTTTTCTTTCATGTATTTTTTTAATTATTATAAACATTTTTAAAAAATAAGAAATTTACAATATTATAAAAAAATATTTTATTAATCATAAATAAATAAATAATAATAATAATTAGACACAAATTCAAAAACCAAAGCATTTCTGCTGCATATTATATCATGTACTCTGACATATAATTTCGCAGATTCTTTGTCGGAGAAAGGACTTCAATCACGTGGATCCATCGATATTCCGTGGACCACCTGGGCGGGAGATCATGTGGATGTACATCTTCCACGAATGCAGATCTTGAATGCAACTGTTCTTACGTATCATCAATAGCTAGCTAGCTGTGGACCACATGCATGCATGAAACGATCGAACGAATCTAAGTACATATCCCTAGCTTAATTGTCTTCATCTTTTTTTTTTTTTTATATATATACATTTATTAGGTGAAAGCAACGATGCACATTTATTTAGTTTATATATATATATTTTTGTTAATATCTAATTTTTTATTATTAAAGATGTAATGTTTTGGTTAATTAAATAATAATTTTTATAAATTACACAATGTGATATATAAATATAAATAATTATGTAGATAATAATTTGTCAATGTATTTTTTAAATAATTATAAATAATATGTGACTGCAATTTATAAACAATTTATAAATATACCTTTAAACTAATGCACGGCGCAATATACATTAAAAAACGTTCAAAGAAATCATTATTTTTTAGAAATATAACGAAACTATCATGGTGTGTTTGTCTACAATTATCGTCATCTCAAATCTTAACAAAATGACACTTTGTAGAAGACACTGAAAGAGATTACTAACAACTTAGTTATGATACTGACTAAAAAGCAATACCAGTACTTCCAAAATTGAAAGGACATTAAAATGCTTATGTTTTTTCTTCTTCAGTTTCTCTGGATTTACATAAACTTAAATCTTCCAAATGTTTTTTGATAATTTATCCACAATACTTTTAATATATGTTCGATGTTCCTACAAAATTAGATTTGAATAGCTCTATATAAATAAAGAAAACCCAATTTGGAGATTTGCAGTGGCGGTGCGAAGGAGCTTGCTACGAGCGTACGTGGATGGAGGCTACGGTTGTTCTTGTTTGCGTTTAAAGAACTCCTCGAACACTGGTGGAACATCATTTGAAGTCGTCTGCTCCGAACTCTCAGACTAGCCATGCGAGTTGATTTATGTTGTCATCCCCGACAATTGTTGCCGACACGCCTCATGAATAGCTGCAAGAACACAAAAAATCGAGAGAAAAAAAAATTATCAAACAACAATCTCAAACAAAGTAATTTTATTGAAAGAATCTGCCGTTCAGTATCCTTGTCCCGGTTCGGAGAATTTGTTCATTGAACTTTATTTAAGACAAGACTATGGAAGTTGAAAGGACTTAAAAAAAGTGGATCAGAATAAGCAAACTACAGGTTAGACTACAGTACTAACAGCGTTAACTTTTAACAGAAAACAACTTAAACCGTTAAACCAATAATTTTCCCTTAGATACATATTTTTTATATATAGAGAGATTTTGAAAAACAACTCCGCTACATGCAGGAGAGTTGGCATAGGAAGTTGCGCACGCCTGCCACTGGAACGCAATGGAACGCACCGTATCATTTTACACGTAAATACCACCAGCTTTTCGTGCGCAACTTCCTGCGCCAACTCCCCTGCATTTATCATTTTACTTTGAAAAACACTACCATGCCGCCCAAAACATACCAGCCGGGGATTAATTAATAATATTATTAACTGATCACATAGAAGATCAGTTGAATTAACGACAGATCATTAGCCGGCCTTGTACTCGATCCATTGATCATGATGAGTTTGGCACAACAATATATTTATATATATATATGTATATAGGTATGTGTGTGTATTTCATGAGTTGGACACAAATCTGGCATCTAGTTACACTGTCTTTATATTTGAGACTTATTTCAATTCATCTTATCTTATTATTATAATTTTTTAAATTTTTATATAAAATATAATAAATAATTTAACTTTTCAAATTTTCAAATTTTAAAATAATAATAATATTAAACACAATATTCTAATATATTTCATTCAATTCATTTAAAACTATCTTAATTTATTTCAACTCATCTCTAAATCTAAACTGTACCTAAAACATGAATTTTTATATAAAATATAATAAATAATTTAACTTTTTCAAATTTTAAAATAATAATAATATTAAACACAATATTCTAATATATTTCATTCAATTCATTTAAAACTATCTTAATTTATTTCAACTCATCTCTAAATCTAAACTGTACCTAAAACATGTTAAAAGTTAAAAATAAGAGCACAAAACATGCAATTAATACAGAGGAAAAAAAAAATGTGCAAACTGCATGCTAACTCATTTTCTCAAAGTTGTCCGGATCTTCTTCTTTTTTCCTGGGCAAGTAAGCATTTATAGATAAAACTAAAGGATACAAGACACAAGTTCGGTAGGGTGGGAGTCTCTTACAATCTTCCCAAAACCAACACACATTACAACACAAAAGTAAAAATACAAAGAGGGTGATCGGAGCCAAAAAAATTGACTCCCACCCATTTCCTGGAGACCACTTGTTGACATTTTTTGAATAATCTAATAAACAGATTATTAAACTGCAGCTAGAAACCACAGTACAAAGGAGTGTGCTACAACGTGTTGGTCTGGACTGGCTGGAAGGACCTGTCACTTCCACTTTCACTTAATCTTTGGTTAGGGAAAACGGGAACATAATGTAGCAACCAAAAACTGAGACGAATCGCCGGCGAGGAACCACTACTGGCTATGGCGGCGCATGTCGTACACGCGCCACACCTGGAAAGGGTTGAAAGGACAGAACAGGAAGATTCGACGCCGCTGAACCCGACGGTGTCATGCGTGGTGGCTGGAAGCTTCCGCAGGCGTGTTGGCGCGTGAAACTCCTGCACGGCATAGACGGCGCGTGAGAGTTACGCACCACTCGAATGGACAAATTTCTTCTACCGTCTTGAAGATCGGCGCCTGGGGAGGCTGACGAAGCGGCGCGCATCGGACTTTGCTAGTCGGAAAGCGACAGATCGACTAGTTTCAATGCTACAGGTGAAAACAAATTAGGGGAAAAAAAACCTAAACATAAACTAAGTCTGGCGAAGGAGGGAGGTGGGTGAAGCCAAAGCTTCAACGCCCCTCCCTAGCGAAGGGATCACACTCCTGGAGGCAGCAATGGGTTTGTGGAAACGGGAGAGAAAACTTTGTTTAAAAAGAGAGAATATCTAAAGCTGCTCGGATCTATGACACAACACGTTTTCTCAAATTATTATATAATTTACAAAAATAATGATCAGATCTTTCCTATATGACTGTCCAAAAATTTTGAAATTATCCTCCTCTTACACGAAATTAATTTAAAGGAACTCCTAGCTATAACTTGATGAATAATATTGATGAAGAAATGATCAGTTACTTGAAACAAAAGATTCATTGATTTTTGTAAAAGTGTGTTAATTATACCTAAAACCAATATATTAAATCGTGTATTTTTAATATTATTTGTGACAGTACTGTAGTAGTACGTGATCACTGATCAGATGAAAGTGTGAAAACGAATAAAGTTTAGTCTAGTCTTCAATGTTCTTTTTCTTTTTTGACTTTCTCTTCTCTCTGTCTTTTACACAACCACCATTTCGAAGGCCGCACCTTTTTGCATTATATGAAAGGGCAGTGACAGGTTATTATCTTATGAAAAATGTTGGATCCGTTTTGGGCTCCGATTTGTCTCATTTTTATTTTTAATTTTTTTTTATTTAGTAATTAAGAAAATATTATTTAATAATATTATGAATTTTTTAATTTTTTTAAAAATATTTGAAAATGTTAAAATAATGATGTGAAAAAATAAAAACAAAAAATCTTTAAAAAAATTTTTACATCATTTTTTCAACATTTTTAAATATTTAAAAAAAATAAAAATTTATAATATTATTAAATAATATTTTATGAATCGCTAGATAAATAAATAAAAAAAAAAAGAATAGGGCAAATGCATGGGAGCTCAAAACGCAGTCCTTAACATTCCCATTTCCCCCTTATCTTATTACTATTTATATATATTTTAAAATTTTATTTTATTTTTTTAAGTATTTTTTAATATCTTTAATTATTACAAAAATTAAAAAAATAGATAATTCTATTAATATTTACTTTTTTAATTATTAAGTAAAATAAAAAATTTAAAAAGAATTAAATACAAAGGATAATAATAAATAAATAGTAGAAGGGTCTTATTTGAAATTTACGATAGGTCATGAATATAAACCATGTGTACATTCACACTCTAACCTAGATAAATATATATTTATTTATTTATATGTCCATACGTATATATGCGTGCGCTCAGAAAATCTGGTTTGAGTGTTTAAGTTATAAAAATTAAAAAAATTAAAAAATAAAAAAATAGGTGTAAAAATATTAACTTTTATATTGCCTACCTTATAGAAAAAACCTTTTAAAATTTAATTTTTATACAATTTTAAAAATTTCGAGAGGGCCAAGGTCTACCAAGCCTCTTAATAGAATTAGAGGAAATATATAATCACAAATAAATAATTTTTTTTGTAATATTGCGCCTCTATATATATAATATGTATATAATATTTTTTTAATCTAGAATCGAGTTTATAATATCATTTTACATATAATTGTATAGATGACAAATATACGTTATTTAAAAATAACAAAATATATTTAATTAATAAATGATATTGGTCGATCCTCCAAAAGCCTTTTTACATATATATATATATATTTATATTAGGAGGGTTGCACATTATCAAAAAAAAAATATATATTAGGAGGGTTGCAACGTATAAATTACTAAATTAGCACGTTTGTCTAGTAAATATTTTTTTAATAAAAAGTATATGACTTGGTAAAAAAAAATTGATTTTTAAATAATTTAAAGTTTAAAAAATAAATTGTAATAAATATGTTTGGAGAATGGTAGTTTAGTGACCGGCTTTACACATTATTATACTGTCTTATCATAAGTAGGAAACCTAGAAAAGTCTACAAGTAAGCTACAGCATCTTAAATGGCATCTTGTCGAGAAAGGTACTGTTCCAGAACGTTCTATCATGTCGCCAATTATTGTCATAAAAAAAAAAAAAAAATACCAAACAAAACTGAACAAAATCGAAGAAATAAAAAACCATCTTCTACCATCTTCTATTCATCTCGTGGATTCATTTAATGAAAATGATAGAAATATAATTCTTTTTATAATTTCTTATATAATTATATTTTAAATGAGGGATAATTTTATAAAATAATTTATAAAACTAATATAATTTTATATAAATACACTCATTTTAAAATATAATTGTATAAAAAGTTATAAAAATAATTGTACATGTATCATTACTCTTTATACATATAATTTGTTTTTGTCAATTTAGATTTTAGTAATGAAAAATGATATTTACAGTCATACAATGTGTAAGCACCTTGTACTTATTTTTAATAAATAAATAAATATGAAATGCATATGAAAAAATTAATAATTTAATAATGAATCCCATTATTTTTTAAAAAGAAATAGGCAACATTTGCACAATTAATAGTTGATCTAACATTATTTGATTATATTATCACTTTTGAATCAAAAGAAGAGATGGAGCCATTCCTTGGACCATGGCCCTAGGATTACCCTCTATATGATGCTTGTACGTAGAGCTGTAAATGAACCAATTTGTTAAACTCGAATCGAACTCGATTCATGAAAAGAAAAAAAAAAAAGGCTTGCTCGTAAAAGCAGATATCTGCTCAATTAGTAAATGACACATACCCAACAAAACTCGACTTGACTCGACTAAGGCTCTTTTAGGCCTGCTCGTTTATGTTCAAGTTAACTCGTAAGCTTGAGTATATGTACATATACATTCACCTATGTTATATACATATATATGTATGAGCTAATAATATAAGCATAGCACTTTTATAATTAAATATATAATATGTAACCTAATTACTTATGTTTATATATTGAATATACTTCATAGTTATATTTTAAAATTTGTATAATAATTAATTGATAAGATTTAATAATTTCATATACTAGTATGTGGAACCACATATGAAATAGATATACGCTATCATATTATGTGTATATATTAATAATATGTAGACATATAATATATTGCTATTATGAATAAATATCAACTAGTTAAATATTAATTATTTATAAAATTATAAAATCTTATAATTCAATAGAGGTTCTACTTGTTAGTTGTACAAACTCAATATCATATTTTTTATTTTTTGATTTATCTAATTTATTAATTATTAAATCTTATTAAAAAAAAAAATTCCAGCTCGTTGACTTGAACTTGTTTATGAGACAAGCTCAAGTTGAGAGTTTAGCTTACCAAATCGAGCTTGAACAAAGAATAAATAAAAATCTCGAACTCGAGATCGAGCTTGGGTTCAAAAATTTTGAGTCTAGCCGAGATCGGCAAGCCAAAGACCGCCTCAGCTCTACTTAATTACAACCCTACTTGTACGTTGTCTTAAGATATGGGGCATATCTATGTAGTTTGGCCACAAACATGCATGCCACGGACATAGGGGGGACTACTAGGGCTCTAGTTTATTGTGCCCAATCCACTTATTCCATCATTGGGATGTTGATAAAATCCTTCTTAATTGATGACAATAATCGACCTTTTTTAAGATCTTAAAAATTATGTTCGAGATTGCTCTAAACAAAGGACATAACACGAAGTACTTTCAAGCTATGGTTTTTTAAGGGGATTTTTCCCCCCTCATACCCAACGAGTCTGAGAATAACAACTAAGGGAACTAGAACCAAAGGCTCAGCCTAGAACGAATAAAGTCTCCAATTCGGCCCATGGGTAGACTCTTCTAGACGCAACCTGAAGGAGGGAGCGTGCTGCAGGTGATGAGACTTATCAATTTGGAAACCCCTTAAGTAGTGTCCAGCTCTCGAGTGCTCGCCCACGTAGTGGGCGTAATGTACAGCGAACCCTCAATCCTCTGACAAGAAGGGTATCAACGTACCATCAAAGATACTAGCTGGGAGAGAGAAATCGAAAAACCACGCTGCATTAATGGCACCACTACCCATGCTACATGCCACATTAATTACGTCGTCGTAGAGTCACGCCGCATTAATAAACTCTAACAAATGGAACAGTATGAAGGACACAGACTCCATTGGGGCAGACACAATCTGTCCTCCTAGGCCGATGGTATAAATAGCAAGTCTCAGGTACTAGAAAATCTCTCTAATCCCTAAACTCTTTCACTTATTTATAATTTTTCAAGAGAATTTACTAACTTTGACATCAGAGATTCCCCAGCCCCAAGGCCGCTCTCTCCTAGTTGTATTCTCTCGTATCTTTTGCAAGCTCATTTCTGAAGACCTGAGTTGTCGGAACTTGGCCTAAAAGTGTGTGAAACACAACGTTAACAGTAGAGTCATCTGTGGGAGTTCCCAGTAGGCCAAGTGAGTCGTCGCGAGTTCCTGATCTGAACAAACTAGGGGAGGATTCCGGAGGATAAGGCGGTGAGCCCAATGAGGTGCGACGCGTTGCAATTGTTCAAGAGTGGGTGCAAAAGAACCCCGATAACGTCTTCTAGGAAGTCCTTCTCGAGGAAAGCCTAAGGGATTCTCTGCCTCCCATTAGCCACATTCCTTTTGATGACAGGGTGACCGTTGCCCTACCCCAGGTTGTTCCGCTTGAAAGCATCCCTTAGACCCTTCTTCGTCTGGTTAGGAAAAGAAGCCTCGTCCAAAAGGTACCTAGGTTGACAGCAAGCCCCCTTCTAGAGGCCTGATTCCTCCATGACAGGAGTTAGCTACTCCCGAGGTCCACTGTCCTACCCCTCTGGCGACACCGGTGGAGGTGCCGGCAAAGGGTCCTCCAGTCGACGCTCCCTCCCCGATGCTGCTGAGGTGTCCTTGGACGCGGTCAAAATAGATGCCCTACTCTAACGAATCTTTGGGGTCGAGGTCCCTGAGCGGGCTGTTGAGAAGCAACCTTCTTTTTTTGTGGATTTCTCCTCCTTCCTCATCTCGCTTTGTTGCCGGTAATTACTCTTTTGGGGACGAGATTGAGGCTTGCTTGGGAGGTTTGAATGTTGCTAATGAGGGGCCGGTAGCTCCTACTTCCAGAAACCTTGTAAAGATAGAGTGCCGCGCAAGAGGTGGCTCCCTTTTGGATGTTGTAGTCCACTTAGGTTCGAGGAGTCCGTGCAACGACCCGCCTATCTAGACAGGGCACCAAGAGCCAAGAGGGGGTGATTCCCTTATGGATGTTACATTCGGCTCGGGTTTGAGGAGTCAAGCGGAGTGCGATGAACCGCCTACCTAGGTGGGGTGCCGAACAAAGGGTGATTTGCTTTTGGATGTTGTAGTCAGCTCTGGTTCGAGAGGTTCATGTGAATGCCTAACCATGCTCCTCCTAAGGTGGCCGCATAAACGTCTAACGCCGAGGGCTCAATAGAAGTCATCCCTCATTTGTCTCAGCTGTATACAAGAAGGAGCCATGCGGAGGCCATCAGCCATGTTGTCAAGTTCTTGTCTAGATTTTTCTACGAGGTTTAGCCATTTGTTTATGTCCTTTTCCTTTCTCTCGCTATTTAGTCTTCATTTATTGATAGTTGTATGTCAACCTTTTTTGTTGTCAGGATACCTTTCAGCTGGCGGCCTTTATTGTGGATGGCTAAGAGGCTGTTGAGTAAGAGAATCTGAACCTTCGTTCATTAACCCACACCACCCTTCACTATGCTCGTGGTGAGAGGGAAGAAAGGGAGTGGTTGGAGCAAGAGGTGAAAATGGTACAACTTGCTTTAAAGGATGAGTGCAGGAGGAATAGGAAACTGAATCGCCACCGAGAGAAGTTCATGATGAAGGCGAAGGAAGTGAGGGAACAGTTGGAGCGGCATAACACTAACCTTCGGGATGAATTATCTCAAGTGTAGGAGGTCGCCACCCGCTTGTACAAGCAGTTGAAGTTGGCCCCAAGAGTTTGTGATCAAGCATGGGGGCACATGTGTGCCGAGGGCCATAGGTCAATGCAAGACCATCTCTTAGGGAGTCCATAGCTGCGTTCGAGGACTTTCACAAACTATCTACGAGGCCTTAACCTTGCTAGCATTCCTGTCAACAAGGCAGCCTTTGTGTTAAGTCACGAATTGGGAGGAAAGAGATTCCTGACGCTTTCCTAGATCCGATCATTCCTGAGATTGGTACTCCCAGCACCGAGACCTGACAGTTCCATGCCCTAGTTCCCCGGTGTTTCAGTGGCTCTTTTGTTTTGTTATTCCCTTTCTTTTCTTTTCGGTTGAATGTATATACCTATATGTTGTCGCCCAACGACATATATACAAATTTAATCAATGAAAGTACTTCGCACCTTTCTGTCTTAGGCTGTCCATTATGTTTTCTTTTCGTGCATTCTCTCTCCACTTTTTTTTTTTTTCCTTGCGGCCGACCTAGTGGAATTTTGGCACAAGAAATGGTAGGATTCCTAACCACCCCGCTAGCCACCCTCTTATTCGTTTGCGCTGCGTTCGCTTGCCCTTATTGGATAGTCATCCTTCCGGGACCTCCATGCGATCTTATTTGATGATGCCTTCCCAATTTTTTGTCATACCTGTTGGCTTTAGTCACCCACCGTTGCATTAGTTGTTTTATGCTGTACTTGGGCTCTTCGTAACTCTGCGACCACGTGTTGCGGCTGTCGATGATTTGATAATACTACCTTTTGTTGACCATATCCAACGATGCCTCTTCGCGCTTTCCTTTTCCGTTGTTTCATTCTTTTTCCTTTTGTAGCTAGCCTTGGGGGGGGGGGCTGGTTTGGTCATGAGGATTCACCACCCAGGGCTTTACAGTCCACCCCACCAGTGCTCAGCCTACGCCTGACGACCCCGCTAGCCGGCAGCTTTCCTGTTTGTGCCACTTTCGTTGGCTTTTATCATGTAATCGTTCTCCTGGGGCCTTAGAGATGTTTTTTAACGAGTTCGACGTTCTCCGCATTCTCTTTGTGTTGATTTTCTTTATTCTTCTATCCGCTTTCTAGTCGCGTTTTACCCTGCCTGGTTCTTTTATTTTTCGGGTAGTCATGGGGCTGATCTTGCCCTTCGCCGTGGGGAGACAAGACGGCCTCGGGCTTGGCTTGCCTCCTTTGTCCGTGGGGAGGTAAATTTTCTGGACAGTTCGAGACTACACCTGTCTTCCTACAATAGCATTCTGCATTTGATTCTTGGTCAGAAGATAGGGATGTTGTCATTATTCTGCTTCTTAAGGGCAGGAGTTAGTTTTACAAACTTGGGTCTTTCAGCTTATGTCGCTTTGTGCTTATTGTTTTCTGCTATGCAACTATTGTCCATGCCAGGGAGAGGTCAGGACACCTTAGGTTGATCTACCTCTTCAAACCTTCGAGGAGGTAATTTCTTCAGGCACTTGTGAGCTGATTTGTTCTTTATTACAGTGGGAGCCGGGGTAAGTATTCGGGTAGCTTGAAGGCTAGGCCTGCTCTTCTCCACGGGAGGGTCTGAGTGGCCTCTGACTCGACTTGTCCCTATTACCCAATGGGGAGGTAAATTTTTGGGCATTCTGCAGCTAGAGCCGCTCCCGCTCGTTAACACCGTGTAGCTCCCTGTGCGGTGCTTTTCCTCTTTTGATACTTTGTTTACATCGAGTTGTTGAAAGACCATGCCTGCACTCCATTGGGAAGAGGTCAGGATGTCTCAAGTAAACTCACCCCTTTGGTTCCCCAATGAGGTAACTTCTTCGAACGGCCGTAGGATCGATCCGCTCTTTCGTAGTAATAGGAGTCGGGGTAAGTATTTGGGCGGCCTAAAGGTTGAACCCGCTCTCCTCTGTGGGAGGGTCCGAGTGGCCTCTGGCTTGACTCACCCCTGTTATCCCGCGGTGAGGTAATTTTTTCGGGCATTTTGAAACTGAACCTACTCTCACTCATTGACATCATAGGGAAAGGTAAGATTTTGGCTTAGGCTGGCGCTGAACCCACTCTTCGTTCGCAATGGAGGTTAGGATAAGTATTCAGGCCACCTAAAGGCTAGGCCCTCCATTCACAGTGGAGGTCGGGATAAGTATTCAGGCCACCTAAAGGCTAGGCCTGCTCTCCTCAGTGAGAGCGTCTAAGTGGCCTTTGGCTCGACTTGTCCCTGTTACCCCGCGGGGAGGTAATCTTTTTGGGCAGTCTGTAACTGGAGTCGTTCTCGCTTGTTGACGCTTAAGAGGAATGTAAAGTCTTTTGTTTTTAGGTAACTGAGGACTAACCCACACTCCGTCACGGGAGGGATAAGGCAAGCTTTAGGCCTACCTTTCCTTGTGATATCTTGCAGGGAGGTAAGTTCGGACAGCGATATAGTTTGTCTGCTCTTCGCTGTGATAGGAGTTGGAGTAAGCTGTTCGGGCAGCCGGGGGGCGTGACCAGCTCTCCATCGCAGGAGGGGTAGAATAGCCGTCGGCCTAGTTCTCCCCTTTGGTCCCGTGGGAGGTACGTTGTTTGGACAGTTTGAGATTGGTCTCACACCCACTCGTTGATATCGCAGCGAAGGTAAGTGTTGGGTCAGGCTGGCGCTAATCCCACTTTTCGTTGCGGCGGAGGGACAAGGCAACCCTTTGGCCTACCTTTTCTTTTGATATCCCGAGGGGAAGGTAATGAGGGTCGAGGTAAGTTATTCGGGTTGCCAGGGGGGCAAGTCCCGCTCTTCATCACGAGAGGGATAGAGAAGCCTTCGGCCTAGCCCTTCCCTTTTACCCCACGGGAGGTACGTTGTTCGAGCAGTTTGGGACTGGACCCGTTCCCGCCCGCTGACATCGCATGGAAGGTAAACATTAATCCGTTGATGACTTTGTCATTGTAGATTTTGTTAATCATAGGTTGTCTTGTTGGTACTTTGTTGATAATGCAAAAGTTTGAAGTAGGTGTGTTGTACAAACTTGGAAGATCATGTTTTTCATTAAATAACAGGAATTTTACAGATTTGAAATAACATACTACAAAATAAGGGGGCACGAAGCTTTCAACCGGGGAGGTTTCATTTGTTTTGCCTTTACTTCATGGGCTATGCGCCCTCTCACCCCCCTTCGAATCCGGTAGGGAGAGTCGTAGACAAAGGCCAGCCTAGGCTCTCCAAGCGGCGCATGGCCTATTCTTTCTCGGAGGTGTTGTCCGAGGTAAGCCCGCTATCATTCTGCTTCAGCTCTTATACGTAGCATTCTCTTGCCAATATCTTTTTGATATGAACTCGCAGGAAGGGAATCCCTTGAACCCACAATCAAATTGAAAACTCACCCAAGAAAGCCAAATTCAAGTCAATGGATGGAGAATCTAGACCCGATGAGAACTCGTTTCAAGAACCTAGATTATATTAAAATCTAGACCCGTTGAAGAATCCTTTTCAAGAACCCAGATTACAAGGAGCAACGCCACAAAGTTTGTGATTTACCTTTAATAAGTTTAAAAGTTCAATCAATAACAAGAGGAGTAAACTCAACTCATAATGAAAATTCAATAGTCTAATCTTCAAATGAGGCTACAAAGAGTGTTTAAATCAAAACCTTATTGAAACCCTAGCCCAAAATAAACCACTTAGTTTCAAAAGTACTCTCGAATGAATAGTGTCGCGGCTACAGTACCGCGCTACAGTGCTCTCTACAGTACCACTCTTGAAATCCAAGTTTCTAACATGTAACTTTCAAAATAAGCTCTTGGCCAAAATACAAGACCTTCCAAAAAATCTTAGTTCATAAGAAATAAAACATATGTAGCCAAACATTCTCAAGCCCACTTATTCTAAACTAATAAAATAAATATTTCAACAAATTAAAAGTCATTAATAACAATAGGCCCAAATAGTCTAAGTCATGTCTTCCATAGCTTGTATCAAATGAATCAAAATTGGATCTTCATCATTCAAGCCCATCTTGAATGTTGGGCTCTTGCTTGACTCATACCAAGTGGATTGCACCAATCCTTGAATTGCCTCCTTGATCTTCTTGTCTCTTGACCTTGTAATTGGTCCATCTGTCTTGCAAATGATTTTTAAGACTGGGCCCACCTTGGTTCCCATCACTTTTTGCCTCATATTTCTCTCACTCAATAGAGAGTTGGGAACTTCATATTGAGGTGGTAAGTTGATGTAATGACCTACATGTTGTTGGCTCGCCTTTTGATCATTTTGATGGTGTCTTTTTAAGCTCATTAATGTTAAGGGTGTCAAACGGTTTTTCGCATTTGCTCCACTTCTTGGACTACACTCCCCGAACTTCGACACAGTGTACACGTCAGCAGAAGGATCTCAACCTTAGCAACAAGGCAGACTTGAGTGATGATAATTCCCACCGTACTCGTCTGGTGAGAATTAGTAGGATAACTGTAAGGGATTCCCCCTCCCCTAAACCTAGTGGGCCTGAAAATAGCAACTAAGGGAATTAAAACCGAAGGCCCAACCCAGAACCGAATAAAGTCTCCAACCCAGCCCATGGTTAGGCTCTTATGGATGCAACCTGCAGGAGGGAGCGTGCTGCAGGGGATGAGACTCATCGATTTGGAAACCCCTTCAAGTAGTGTCCAGCTCTTGAGTACTCACTCGCGTAGTGGGTGTAATGTACGGGAAGCTCTTGATCCTTTGATAGGAAAGGCATCAACGGACCACCAAGGATACTAGCTGGGAGAGGGAAATAAAAAAATCACGACACGTTAATGACACCACTACTCGAGCTACACGCCACATTAATGACGTTGTCCCAGAGTCACACAGTATTAAAGAACTTTGACAAATGAAACAGTACGAAGGACACAGACTCCATGGAGGCATACACGATTTGTCCCCTCAAGCTGATGGTATAAATAGCAAGTCTCATGTATGAGAAAATCTCTCTTATCCCTAAACTCTTTCATTTTTTTACAAAATTCAAAGAGAATTTACTAACTTTGACATCAGAAACTCCCCGGCCCCAAGGTCGCCCTCTCTTAGTTGCCTTCTATCGTATCTTTTGCAAGCCAATTCTGAAAATCTGAGTTGTTGGAGCCTGGTCCAAATGTGTGTAAAACACGACGTTAACAATTTTTGTTATTTTGTTAATTACGATCGAGCTTATCACATGTGCAGATCAATCACATGATTTTGCATATTATATGTAATGATTCATAGTCTTATGGAAGTTTAAAAAGCAGGTCAATTACGATCACTAGATCTTCAAGTGAGGCTGCCGGTCGATGGCTTCTCCTTGTGAATTACTGTACTTTCTTAATGTTACGTACCTTGTTTAAGGATTTGTCGGCCAATGTTCCATCAGGTAACTCTTTTGTGATAACAAATTAAGTTGTATATCCAACATATTGTTGCCAACCCATGCCATTGTTTCATAAGAGGAGGAAACATATAGATATTGGTTGCCATTTAGTTTAGGACTCTGTGCATTAATTGATGAAATGGAGGCTGCATATATATACAATACTCATGCAAGGTATGCATGACTGTATATATGCAACTTGGTAATTATATGCATTCTTTCATAATAATGCTAGATATAGTTATGAGTTATACAAGTGCCGCATACTCATTTTGAAAAAAAAAATAGAGTTTATTATTAGATAATAACAATTCTCTATACATCTAGACGAGCTAGGTGTGCTTAACATGCATGACATTCCATATGAAGGAGACGTATTATTCCATCCATACGCATTCATGATACTCTACAATAACAAGTTTGGCTTAATTATTAACATCGATGGCTTTTCGTCTTACTATATCTTAGTTTTTCTAATTGAGATGTTCTGAATTAATCCCGAGAGTAAGGTTATGTTTGGGGGCAAAGATGAGAAATCTCATTTCTATCTCATCTCATCTCATCATTACATCTTTTTCAAATCTCCATATAAAATATAATAAACAATTCAACTTTTTCAAATTCTAATTCAACTTTTTCAAATCCCAAAAGAATAATAATATTAAAAAATAATATTTTAAAATTTTATCTTAACACTATTCACAAAATTTTAAAAAATTTTCATCTTATCTCAATATCCAAACCTAACCTAATTGATTACCCAAGTATTATATGATCACGATCAGTCTTTGTGAACCGTTTTAATTATAATATATTTTCTGAAATCTTTGCCAATAGTTTATCTTCAATGATTCCTTCCCGATTAATTACTTATATTGAGACATTCTTAAATTGTAGCAAGCTAACTTTCCCCATGATGTTTGAACCTCTTTTGTTGAAAATCGACAAAAAGAAAAAAAAAAAAAAAAAAGAGTTTTCGGATGAAAGAGTGATCAATTTCTGATCTCTGCCGGCCAGTAGATTAATGCTCATTTAGATTTTTTTGCATCATGCTTTTGCCTATTCTCGTAGGGGTTTTTTTTTTTTTTTTTCATTTTTTAATGAAGGCTATGCTTAAAAAATCATAATATTATTTTTTAATATTATTATTGTTTTGAGATTTGAAAAAGTTGAATTATTTATTATATTTTGTGTAAAAATTTAAAAAAATTATAATGATAAGATGAGATAAGTTGATATGAGTTTTCAATCCAAACCGAAATTTTTTCATCATCAAATATTCAAAAGTATTTTAAAAATGGTTTTTCTTTGGATGTTATAACTCCAAACCCCTTCATTCTCATGTTTGAAATTCAATTTGCAATTTTCCCTTTAATCTAGAAAAATATCTAGGGATCTTTTACCCGTAGAGTTCTATAAAAAGAAATGTTAAATTTCTATAAAGATTTTATAAAAATTAATATGCAATGATATAATTTAATGCCATGCGTTAAATCTATTAATTTTATAATTATATCATTTCACAAAAAAAAAAAAAAAATCTATCTATCATTTTTTTTTATCATCATCCTCTCGACATTCCTTGATGTGACATTAAGATAGGTTTACAAAGTAAGATAAAAATTTTTGATTTTAGATAAAAGTTTAAAATATTATTTTTTAATATTATTATTGTTTTGAAATTTGAAAAAGTTGAATCGAAATTTAAAAATATTAAATTATTTATTACGTTTTATGTGAAAATTTGAAAAAGTTATAATGAGGAGATGATAATTTTATATCTTATCTCAACTTTCAAACCTATCCTAAGTAATAAATCCACAAATAAAACATAATAAATAGTTTCTAATTATTTAATATTACATAATAAAATAATAAAAAATAATAATAAAATAGATAATGATTTACTCCATTGGTAATAGCATCGAGCCACCCACTTGTTAAAGTTACTAAACATTTTTATCATTAAGCAAAAGATTAAAGAAAAAAAAAACATTTTTATCAGTAGAGAAATGTTGGCCGCTTGATAGAAATAAACGTCAAAACGGACCGAACAACCACATCATCCGCCTTGGGAACGGCCACGCCTTTGTTAAAGTGGCCGTTCCTAACCCTCGAGGTAAAAGACAGCCTCTAGCTTTCAGAGTTGAAATTCTTCGCGGCATTTCTATGGAGACCGGAGGTAGCAGCGAGAGCCCAGCGGAGCCTAAGAAAGGCAAAACCAAGACCCCCAGGAAACCTAATGAAAGCCTTCTCAAGCAGAGTCAGTATTTCTCTTTCTCTCGCACATGCAAACTATATATGTGTTTATGTACCGTCTACATATCCCTTGGGATGATTTGGTTTGCTTGTCGCTTGCAGAGTCTCCTGCTGAGTTCTTTGCAGAGAACAAGAACATTGCTGGGTTTGATAACGTTAGTCTCATTCACTTGTTTTTTCTTTTAATATTCTTTCCTTTCATTTTAATTTTAGTAAGCTTTAAGCGAATTTTTTAGTTAACGATATCATCAAATTTGAAAAAAATTTGTTCTCTGTGTTAATCTGATTTTTGGGAATTGGTTGGCGGTGAATTTTGATAGAAAATTCCAATTTTGAGTGTGGGAATTAGAGTCGGAATTTAGCAATTCACGGTTTCTTATTTTTATTTTTTTATAGTTTCTCATCAATGTACTTTATGATTGACTCAAACCTCGTCCAGTAGGAAACATACTGTTTAAAATTTTATAAACCTTAAGTTTGTTATACGTTAATATTCAGAGGTTTGGGCAGACCGGATGTAGGTCGTAAATTATTAGGCATTTCCATCCCTATTGAAAACCACTGAGTTTGAAGTAACGCTTGCTTGTTTTTGTTTTCTCTTCCGTTCTTCTGCTATGTTTCTCCTAATTCTGTTTATCATTATTATTTTGTGGATTTCAGCCTGGAAAATGCCTTTACACCACTGTTAGAGAACTTGTTGAGAACTCACTTGATTCTGCAGAGTCCATATCCGAGCTTCCCTTGGTAGAAGTAACGATGTAAGTGTGCTTGTTAATGAACGGATGATCATGCAAAGCGAAGGGAATTATGCATAATAGTTAAAATATTTGTTCTACTTAAGGACTGTTGTATGTAATTTCACTAATAAATGATGTGCCTAAGAAGTATGGCTTTTGCTGAGTCATTTCAAGCATAAATATATGAGTGTGCCTAAGAAGTATGGCTTTTGCTGAGTCATTTCAAGCATAAATATATGAGTGTGAATCTACAGGATGTTATCTTGAAATTGACTTGGCTGTTGCAGCGAAGAGATACGGAAAAGCCAGTTTAATTCCATGATTGGTCTTGTTGATCGGGAACGAGTTGATGAGGAATTATATGATGACTATGAGACAGCTAAGGCTCGAGAGGTGTGTATGCTTGTATTTGTTCTTTTCTTTTTTCTCCCAAATTTGTAGAAAACTCATCATGTTGTCTTTTGTTTTCTGGCATGCAGAAACGTTTAGCCAAGGAAGCTCGAGCTCAAGAAACACAAGCAAAGAATGCTACCCTTGGGAAGAAAGTCAAAGAGCCTCCAGTTTCAAAGGGTATGAAGGGTCGAGGTGAGGCTTCGTTTTACAAGGTGACATGCAAGGTGTGACCAACTTTCCTTCTTGACCTGCTTCTTCCATGCAAATGCTTAATTTGCGAGGTTTTTAGTTTGCTGATTATATTGGTCTGATTAGTGAACTGATTCCAAACTTGTTTCTGAAGCTGTAAAATCACATCTGTAAATGCTTTTATTTGTAGGATAATGGGAGAGGAATGCCACATGATGACATCCCAAATATGTTTGGACGAGGTTTCATTCTTGCTTGCTAGCTCAACTTTCCATATGACGGAGATTTGTATGCGCATGGGTTTCAATTGTTTTCTTAAATAGAAGAGCACTTGATACTTTGTTATACCTCTTGAACCTAGTTGCAACTGTGTTTATTCATGCAGTTCTATCTGGGACAAAATACGGCTTAAAGCAGACACGTGGAAAGTTTGGTCTTGGTGCAAAGATGGTGATTTTTTACTAATTCTTGCAAACATGCATGGCTCTTCATGTATTGTACTATATGCAACTATTCTGCTTTGTGCTCCAAATACAGATCTCAGCTTTCTTTTCTGCATTTGCCAATAGCTTTAGGTTGCATTAAGCTGTCCCATGGGAATTTAATGACTGCACTGTATTTTACATAGATATGGAGTTCCAAGGTATACTTTCGAAAAAAAAAACATAGAATCCCAAGGTATGAATGAACCACCTTGATGTTAGGGGTGTGCTATGGGTGAATGACTGCATGGACGGCAAATAAGAAAGTTAATTGTTTTTATTTTAATCATGGGGACAGCTGGATAAGAATCATCAATGAGGTATTTTCCTTTCAAACATTGTGTTTGATAGAGGCTAGATTACCTCTAAATAACTTCTCGTTTCATATTTTCAAGCCAAAATAGGTGATAGACGAAGCAAGGATCCGTCATGTTTTTTTTCGAACAACGTCTATAAATTTGATCTATTATGCAGCGTCGTAACAGGGTGTATGTTATATGTTAAAATGTCATAAAATTTGACCTTTTATTATTTCTAATATCGGCTATACCTTAATCTATTTGCATGTTACATTCTCTTGTTAAAATGATATTAGGGCGATAGGGTACATATAAGACATCCGATGTGTGCATACAAAATACAGTGCAAAGGAAACCTACTAGCTTAGATTCCCACAAAAAGAGAAGCTTAATTGCATCTTCTAGTTGGTATGCTTGTCCGCCTGAAATTTAGAGCAGCGCACGATATAATTCAATTCATATTTTCTTATGCAGGCATTGATTTGGTCTAAGATGAGTACTGGACTTCCTATAGAGATCTCATCATCAATGGGGGGCCAAAATTATACTTCATTCTGCAGACTTGATATAGATATTCAACGGTATGACTTGACTTTTTAAAGATCACCAAGCTTTAACAAAGTTAATATCTATGTGACATCATGACGTTTAATCTGAAGTTCTATATAAGTATGTTTGGTCATGGGACTTGTTTTAAGCTCCAAACATTACAAAAATGTTCTCAGTGGTTTAACACATGTTCATAGTCATAAAGATGCCTCATGTAATTTTTCAGGAATATCCCTCACATTCATGTACATGAGAAACGGGACAACATGAATCGGTGGCATGGAGCCGAAATTCAAGTGGTCATCGAGGGAAATTGGACAACGTACCGTGTATATTTCTTTCCCATTTCTAATATATCATCCTAGATTCACTTATAAAAAAAAATATATATCATCCTAGATTCAGAACTTCCGGAGTACTCCAAACTTATGCAATATGATTTTATCATGTTTGACAATAATGATTGAGAAAATTCATGGGTGCATTTTTATGTTAACTAAAAAGTTTTCTATGGGTGTGTGCAGTCCAAAATCTTGCATTACATGCGACAAATGGCTGTTATAACCCCTTATGCCCAATTCCTTTTTAAGTTTGTCTCAGATACACCTGAGTAAGTCTCTCTCTCTCTCTCTCTCACACACCAGTACAGATGCACATAATTATCTTAATCTCTCTGTTGTACTTGAATGTTACGTTTTTCATGTAGAAAGAATGTTGCCATAAGATTTGCTCGAAGAACAGACGTAATGCCTCCAGTTCCTCTTGAGACGAAGCACCATCCCTCGTCTGTTGATTTGCTACTAATCAAACGTCTGATTGCGGAAACTTCAAAACAGAACCTTTTGCAGTTTCTGCAGCATGAATTTGTGAATATACCTAAAGCATACGCTGAACGATTGATTGGTGAGGATCAGCATCTAAGTTTTTTTAGTTGATTGGTAAGAGCACATGCTGCTCTGGCTGTAATTTTATGCTACTAGTATACATTGATAATGAAGCAAGTTTTGGAGGTCTTTGGTTTACTCGTCTGCCAGTGGCAGATAAAGCAGCTATAAAAGCTATGCCTGTCAATTGAGTTGGTGATTTTGGATTAGCTCCTAGGATATTGGGTTGTTTTAGGTTAGGTTTGGAGCTAAAGATAAAACACAAAATTTTCATCTCATCATTACAACTTTTTCAAATTTCCATACAAAATATAATAAACAATTTAACTTTTTCAAATTCTAATTCAACTTTTTCAAATCCCAAAACAATAATAATATAATTTTCATCTAAAACTAAAAATTCTCATCTCACTCTCCAAACCTAACTTTACTCTCTTTCAAACAGTAAACTTTTCAACCATCTTTGCTCATGCTAGTGCCCTCAAAATTTCTTGGATTTCTTGCAATATGTGATTGAATGCCATAACATTTATTTGTATTATGCCTCTTATTGGTGCTGTTGGTAAATCTCCACAGAAAGAGATTCTATTTTATTGCTATAAAGCAGTTAGAATAGAAGTTTATATTGTCCAAATTTTATGGTGAATGCAGAGATCTTTTGAACACAACTATGTTCAAGAGATGAGCATATTCTTTACAATTGTATGTTAGTGAAACTGAGAGTTGGCACAATGGCAGAACTCAAACAATTATATCAATATTGGATTATAGGGGAACAAGAACAATCGATTGAGCTATGTTCGTATATGTCTACTTATCCCCTGCCTTATGAGGTCATATTATAATGAACAAATACTCGTGATTGGCTGATACTGATTTATTGCCTTCACCTCAGGATTCAAGTCCATCTTTCTTAAGATTGTTTTCTTCAACATATACTGAGGAAGCTCTTGGAGTGTTCCTTATTTTGACTGGGAAAAAATAAGAAAAGAGATGATATTGTACTGTGGCATAAAGATCAAACCCCCTCTGCCAACGTGGTTGGTAGTAGACAGTGGGTCAATGTTAAAATTTTTTAGACATCCATTTGTGTCAGGTCTTATATAGACACTGGAATTGGATAAGAGTCATTTAAGCATCTAATCTGAAATATCATTCTATCAAATAAATGTTTTACTAGTTCGTAGGAGTTCTTGGGAGGAATCAAAGATGTTGACCAACTTTTATCCATCTTGGATAACAAGAATGTGTATATCTTTTCTTAATTTTTCATCCATGCATTACTTTTTGATAGTTACTGACCTTTTGCTACCGATCAAAAAAGTTTCCAAGCTTTTGAGGATTTTGGGTCCTGCTAAAAATGGAAAAAAATAGAGGACAGCTAAAGTTCTTGTCCATCACAGCATGTTGTAGTGATGTGTGGCCAGGTATGTATAAGAACCCTACGGCAAGTACATGCAGAATCTGCTCCTTTTTATACCACCATTTTTGCTACATTTGATGCTTCAATTTGATTGTTAAAACTGTGGAGCTGTTGCTAAATCTGAATAATTCAGCCTAATTGTCAATAAGTTTGAATTATTTGTGGCCTCCATTATTGTTTCTTTTGTTGTTAGATGCCGAAGTTGATTTATTGTGTGCTGATTTTTCTCAGGTGAAATGGGCCCAGAGTTTAACCCCAAAATGCCTGTCAAGTCTCTAACATCTCAACAGATTGTTCGCATTCATCAGTTGTTTCGTCAAGCTAAGTTTGATGACCCTAGTGGTGATGTAAGCCTTTGATCAGTAGTGTTCGGCTATTCTGTTAATTTGATTTTGGTCTCGTTTTAGTTTCTGATATGTTATGTTGCTTTACATATCCTTCATATTCATAGCCTATACACATTATTTTTCTCATTTTTTGTATAACTTAGAACCTGTTTTCAGTGTCTTAGTCCTGCAGGTGAATACAATCTTCGTCTTGGGATTATCAAGGAGCTGCATCCAGACATGGTAGCAACTTATTCAGGCAGGTTTGTATTTATACCTGAGTTTTCTAGATCTGTTATTTTTTAAATTTCTTCTATTTTTTATAAGTAACCAAACACTTTATTGAAAATTAAAAGGGTCTAGTCCAGATACATAGGATATAGTAAATTCCTTGTATATGGTATAGTGATACATTTTTTGTATTTGAAGGAGTGTATATTGTCAGTGATAGATTGTTATCCTGCTAATTGATTTTGATTTCTTTACTTAATATACTGCTATTTAGTAAATGTGATTTTTCTCTTTTACCATTATATACAGTGCTCAAGTTTTTGAAGGCCACCCGTTTATCGTGGAAGCTGGTGTCAGTGTGGGAGGAAAAGATGTTAAGCAAGTATGTGAGATACACTGGGGACAAATAACTAATCGATCAAATCAGTTGTAGAAGCTTCAAAGCTGTTAGATATGATATTGTTCTTCATTATGTTGGTTTGTTAAAGACATTCTATATGAAATATCTTAGTTATTACAGAAATTAATTGATAAATAAAGTGGAAAAGGAGGCACTCTTCTCTTATTCCTACCTCAAACTTGCTTTCTTCACAATGAGGGACTGGTTAGCATTGTATATAGGTGGAAGTTTTGGCGCCTGTTCACAAGTGGGTTCTATTGTTAGTGTTGCATGTATCTAGACTTGAACACGTGGCAGATTGCAGTTTTACTGTATTCATCTGTACTTTTAAGTCAAGTTTATATTGCAATAATTAGTAAGTAGAGAAGGTGCTTTCTTCACTTGGACAGCAGCTTTAGGGAAGATGCTTACCTTGGACAATGTGAGGAAGAAAAGGGTGTTGTATTGATCATTGGGTCTTGCATGCTTGATAAGAGTGCAGAATCCGTGGATCACCTGCTTTTCCACTATGAGGTTGCTAGTCTTCTAGGGAGGCATTGTTTCTTAGAGTCTTTGGGAAGATGCTTACCTTGGACAATGTGAGGAAGAAAAGGGTGTTGTATTGATCATTGGGTCTTGCATGCTTGATAAGAGTGCAGAATCCGTGGATCACCTTCTTTTCCACTATGAGGTTGCTAGTCTTCTAGGGAGGCATTGTTTCTTAGAGTCTTTGGGATAGATTGGGTTATCCCTTCTGATCTGATAGATCTCTTAACATGTTGGAAATGACTGTTTGGTAGCCAAACTTCTATGGAGGATGACCCTGTCATGCATATCTTGGTGTCTTTGGAGAGAAAAATGACTGTAATTTCAAGAATTGCAAGAAATCAATTCTGGAGTTCAAGTCTTTTCTTTCTTTACACCCTATTTCATCAGATTGTGGCCCAAATTAGTGCTGTTATATAGATTCATACTTTTCAAGATTATTTAACACCTTTTCATTTTGCTATTTAGGTGGCTCTCTAGTAATTTTCCTGTATACTGGAGTAACACATGACTATTTCGTGTTCATAAAATTTACCTTATTGAAAAATGAAATGAGAAATATATATGATGATCAAAGTAAGAATAGCCTATGGAACCCCCAGGGGGTTGGTTCTAATCCTCTTGGGTGCAAAACATTTGTAGGGTCCATCGGACTGGGGGTGTTTCCCCTTGAATTACCCGGGGCTGCATGGGTCCTCGGCAAGGAGTTTGAATAGCCTATGGAATACGGTTCTTCTGGCAAGTTTCTTAGACTAGAATATGATGTTATGTCAACCTGCTTTTAGCAGCTGAACAATCTAAGTAAGCGGTAGGATCGGTAAAATATAGAAGAATTTAATCGCACAATTGCACATATTGACCGTAACTTTTGGATGTGACTAGCTGAGTATAGGCATATGTATTCAACTCTTGTTTTCTTGAGCACGCTGTGTTGCTTAACTGTTAATTGGGTACAGTGGAAAGCCATATAGATGGCAATGTTCATATTGTTGCTCACTTTCTCATTGATTCAATGTTTATGAAGCATATTTTTCCTGTTTTAATGGCAGGGTTTGAACATATTCCGATTTGCAAATCGGATTCCGCTTCTTTTTGAGCAGGGTGCTGATGTTGTCACTAGGACTGCCCTTAAGAGAATCAAGTAAGATATGGTCCAGCAGTCTAATAGTTTCTCTGGTTATCTTGCTTTTCTCTTCTATATATATATATAATTTGCTCTTGGGTTGGGGGGGTCAATTATTGTTGTCATAATACCTCTGGCAATGGGAAAAGGAATGTGGCAGTTTTGAACAGAATCTCACTCAAATATCTTTTTCAGTTGGGGTAGCTACAAGATCAACCACATACAAGATAGAATCGGTGTTTTTGTGAGCATTGTGAGCACCAAAATCCCCTTTAAAGGCACTGGGAAAGAGTATATTGGAGATGATATAACTGAGATATCTACTGCTGTCAAGGTGGGGAGTTTTCAGTTTTCGTGTAACTCCATCACAAAAGGATTAAGTAAACTAACAAGCATCATGTCTCCAGTCTGCTATTCAGCAATGTTGCATCCAGCTAAAATCCAAAATAGTGAAGAGGATGCAGGCACGTGAGCAGCAGGAGAGAAAACGAAATTTAAGCAAGTAAATCCAATGCTCATCTGTCCTGTGTGAATGAATCTACTAAATGATGTTATTGTCTCATTTGCATGAATTTAGTCAAGTTTGTATCCATTGGCAGGTATATCCCAGATGCTACAGGTGCTGTGTATGATGTTTTGAGAGAAATGGCACAGTCACACGTCTCCAAGAAGAAACGTTATGATGATGAGGATGCAGAAATATTAAGCAAAGTGTCTGCTCGGGTAATTACAAAAGAAACACTGAGGGAAAAGCTTGCTCAACACGTTGAACAGGTGAGATCTCTACTTGGATGGTTCCTGAAATTGTAGGAACTTGTGATGAGCCTCAATGTTCAACAATACAAATTGGCTTTTGGAGACCTATTAAATTATAGGGCCCTCAAGTACTCCCTAGGACAGTTCAAGCGAAGTACAAAATTCAGCTTTTTCAGATTAGGGATCCCTCCAGTTGAGCACAGACATCCTTCACTTAAAATTGAAAATTAGATGGATTGCTTGCGTCATTTTATTACGTCTTTCAGGGGAAACATAAATGCTTGTTTATGGATCAAACCTCGTGAAAGAGACATTCACAATGAAATGTTTGACCGATCTGAAATATATCTAGCACCTTAGACCGAACCAATGTTGTGATTATTAATATATGGGATATTTTGGTAGTTAAATTTGACCAAGTTTTGACATCTTCAAAATTCTCACTTGGATTACTTTGGGTCTCATGACCATGGCGAATTAAATTTTTGGCTGAGACGTTTCTTGTACATGTGACAACATTTGTTACTTGAGTACAAGCAAATACTTTTTAGTTCACATAGCTTCTACTCTTAAGTAAATTATTTCGCATATAGGGAATTTTATTTACACCGTGTAATGATATCTTAAGAGTTGGCAAGCTTTTATCATGTGTGCATGCTTCTTTAGCATAAGCTTTTTCTGATATGTTACCAGATGTTTGTCTCTTCAAGGGACTGGCCGGCCTTGGTTCCTACAAATCCTGAATATCAAAATCCTTCTGACACAAACACAGGCCAACATTCTTGAACATGGCATAAACACATGGCTACCTTGTTGCAATATAGTTACTAGTACTATTTGGAAGATTTCTAGTTTATACACGTGCAAATTTGAACGTACATACGCACATATTTATTTACTTTCGGGGAAGAAAGATGGGGAAAATGTTTTAAGTACATACGTGATCTTTTCACTTGTATTTGCAGGTGGACTATGAAATGGCATTGGAGTATGCTACACAGAGTGGAGTGACTGAAGAACCCAGAGAAGCGATATATATAGACTCACTAGAGGCTGAAAAGAAGTTCATCGACTTGCACAGTCCCATCTTTGTTTTCAGGCTTTTCACCAATTAACTTTTAAGATATTATTTAGCATTTGATTAGACAAAGATTTTCATTTCTAGTTTCTTCTGGATGTTTCTCCCAATCAGCTGATTACCTTGTATTGAGTCATTGAAAAAATAAAAATGAAGAAAAAATATATAATATTCGAAGCGGAATGCAACTCTGTATGGCGTATTGTGATTTCAGTATCCTAAATGATAGAATGCTTTTATTCTTTGCATGTTCAGAACGTTGCATCGATTCTTGGAACGCTACATCTATTCAGCTCTTCTCATACTGCTGGTGATGAGAGCCGAGCTGGCCTGTGGT
>QEOT01124117.1:0-65179 GCA_003123785.1 Pterocarya stenoptera
AATGCATTGGCACTTGAGTAGGTTTAAGGAAGTCGCTGTTAATATCTTTCCATGCATTCACGATCTGCTTCTTAAATTCTTCTTCTGCCTCATGCTTTGAGACACCGTGCTGCTTCATATAGCAGTTGATGGCAGAGACAATGTGTCCTCTCTTTTGTTCAAACTGCAGCAAAAAATAGAAAAGTAGTGATTTTGTTTCCAACATCAATGGCATAAGATTAGTTTGTGAGACTAGCAAATTGATGTTGGTACATTGCCTACTGAATGTTGAGCTAGGGAAATTAATTATTAAGGATATAAAATATAGAATAAAATCTACCTATTATATCTTATATCTTTAATACTCCCTCTCACCTGTGGACCAGACCCCCTTAATAAGTTGACCTCACCAACAAGTGGAATATTTAACAAATATGGTAGAGTGTGGAGTTTGAAATCAAATTCAGAACATTTGCTATGGTACCCTGAATGTGAAATTACTACTTGTCCCAAAAGTTGAACTTAATGAAAAAAAAAAAACATAAATTTTATTATAAATTTTATATCTAGAAACTAACACAATATCTACATGCATGCAATGTTGGTAGTTAGCATGGAGAATATTCTAACTGAGATTACTTTCTTTGTTTTTTTGCAATGAGAGAGTGTCCAATTTTATCACTATAAACTGAATATATGATTGAAGTAATCGGTAGTTTGCTTTTTCTTTTCCTTTTTTTTTAATAGGTTGTATGATATTGGACGTCCCATGTTGTATACCTCAGTAGAAACAAGGTCATCCATGAGTCTGCATATCGTTTCTGCTGCTTTAAGAATCTTAGGGTTACCGCAAACCCAATCGAAGACCTCCTTTGTTGCATCTCCCATGCCAAGAAAAGATAAGGTTACAAGTGCAGAGTAACCACCGGTTACTAGGGCATTACTCATGTACTCCTCCACCGTGGGTATATATTTTTCCTTCAGCCATTTCGCTTCAAGAAGGTAGGCTTGAGCTAGCCTTTTTATCTGGTTGCATTAAAAACCATGAAAACATTCAGCGCATAAAAATTCAAAATTTAGTGAAAAAAGCGTAAAAGTGATTAATTGTTGGTCATGTCGTACTGCTTCCTTTGTATAGTCAAGGCCGTATATCCTTCCTTCCTTGGACATCTCTTCCCCAATTTCCTTAGTAACATCCAAGATTGCTTTATACATAGACTTCATGTACTCTGGGAGTTGCTCTATGCAGCAGTCATCCCACCTGAAAGTTATTTATTCAAAAAAAAAAAAGATCAATCAAGTTTCTGGAACTGATGACTTGAAACAAAGAAGTTTGAAGACATTAATTCTGGATCCGATGCAATAGCCATTAAGTTAACCTTATAATTGCATCTGTAAAGAGTTGAAGCTCTTCAAAGGTACCATAGGCATCATATGTATCATCCATTATTGAGGTCAAGGAGACCACTTTGCCAAGCATCATCCGCGCATGAGAATATTGGGGTTCAAAGTACGGTCCCAAAACCCATATGAAGTACAACTCCACCACTCTATCTCGTACATACGATATCTTTTCCGGGACCCCTAAATATTCTTTCCACCACCTAAGCAAGAATTGCAACGCAAAATGACATCAAATCTTGCCATATATGCATACACAAAATTAACACCAACAGTTATATATTATATAATGAAGTGCGATACCATGTGATCTATATAGCCTTAATTACCTCGAGAGCTCGGAAACTTCCTTCTGGTGTTGCCGTTGTAGCATGTTAAAATCCAACTTAGCGAAGTTCAGAACAACTTCATTAAATGTAGCAGTTTCTGGGTAGGTAGAAAAATAATGTCTCGCCTCTACCCTTGGCAACCATTTTCGAAGAGGCCGCTCTAAGGCACGACGCACTTGTGCAGCAACAGAAGGGTTTAAATTACTCACCATCGACTCGAGTTGCGTTGTAGTAAAATGAAGTGCTTCATCAAGTAAATCTTCTCCATGGACCCTCATATGCGAAGCTTCATAAAGGCTTAAAATACCTCGCACATCGTGAATAATTGATTCCTTGAAGTTCCCTTCACTGTCCTTAAACTTGCTGAAAACATCTGCATTACCACCCCAACACATGAGCACAAGTATATGATCTGTGCAGCTGAAGTTTCCGTAAACAAAACAATACCAATATATATTTCTATCAGAAACAATACAGTGCCGGATAAACATTTTAATTTATTCTTTTATTTTAATTGTCTTATGAGTACTAATTACCACTCGGAGTGTGATAACCCTGCTGCCTCAGTAAGCGAAAACGGAGAGAAACAGTGTAGAGGTCGTCAGAGTCTCCAGTTTCGTCATCATTGTTGTGAATTTGTTGGAGTATGTTATCAATCTCACTTTCAAAATGATAAGACACGCCTAAGCGTTGGAACTTGGACCGCATCAATCAGCTCCAACTTTTGTGATATATCATCGACGGGAGCCATCAGCAAGCTCTGCACTCTTTCCTTCAGCATTTGTACTTTCTCCAAGCTCTCAGAGGTAATCTCCTACAGCACAAGGATGATATATCATAATATATATTTCAAGACCGTAAGCATTTGAATATATATATATATATAATAGAGTTAATTACAACATCTTTACAATTTTTCTATAAGCTTCAAATAAACTAATATTTTTTGAAATATTTATTTTAATTTTAATTTTGATTTGATGTGTTTGAATTTTTTAAAAAAAATACTATTTTATTGATAAGTTGTAAATAATATAAATAAAAATACAATTTTATTTTAAAATTGCAGAAAAATTGTAAAGAAGTTGTAACTCTAACATTTATTTATATATATATATATAGGGAGAGAGAGAGAGAGAGAGAGAGAGAGGCTTCACAAAATATTCTCTTGCCTGCATGGACTTGCTATTATAAGAGATGAAATAATCTCCCCAAATGCTTGGGTGAAAAGTTGCCAACGGACGTTTTACAACAGAAATACTTGGATTCTGGGTTTGAGTAGGAATTATCGATGAAGGAAGAGACATTTTGTAGAACAACTTGGTGTATAAATGGAGACGGAGTTGGCTTAGTGCTAGTTGTTCTTCAAGTGTTGTACTCGTGAATGAACAACCTATGCAAGCTGGCCACTTATATATACATACATACGTACGTTGCATACGGACAACGCCGTGTTAGAATATTACCCTACTTATTATAAAATATATTCATAGTATCTACGGTAATATGACCTAGTCTAAGTTTGGAAAATAAGATAAACTGAAAATTTTCTAAATAATAGTCAAATGGTTTGGGTCAAGATCATGTTTTATTGGATTTTGAAAAATGAGAGAAAAAAATTTTAATAAAAGTATTATAAACTTAAAAATATTGTTAGAATAATATTATTTTTATTTTCAAATTTAAAAAAATTGAATTATTTTTTATGTTTTATTTGGAAGTTTGAGAAAATTGGAATGATTAAATAATGATGAGATGAAAAATTAAAAAATGTTTATGTTTAAGTGATATTTGAGAATGAAGTTAAGAGAAAATTTGAGATGAGATAAGATGAGATTGTTTGTGTTCCCGTATATAGTTTATGGTATAAATTAATCAATATCAATTCGTATTGTTGATTTATTATACTTTCATTCTTTCTCTATCTTCATTCACTTCTAAATAAGGACATTTGTTATTTATTCAAGCACAATTGATAATAGTAAAGATGTACTCAAAGTCTCTTATTCTCCCAACTTCCTCATCTCCTGTTTAATTTTATTTCTATTTTCTATATGATATCAAAGCCATTGGCTAACTCCAGGCTCGATTCTAGGGTCTATTTCTTTTAAAGTTCTTCGGATAGCTTTACTTCTCACAAAATTTTCTCAATTACATCCATTTTTCAATCTAATTTTTCTTATATTAGACCACTAATCAACTGTATGAGATGTTGTTAACATTTTGGCAAAGAGCCATTGATTTCCTAGTATCTCTCGCAGTGTTTTTTATCCTTACGTGATAAATCTTATATTAAACGTGTTATTTGGTGTTCGTTTTCATTAATAATGTGTTATCTAGAGGTTTCTTATATACTTAATGGATCGTCGTTCGTGATAAGTCTCACATTCAATGTATTCTTTGATATATTTTTTAATTAACCACATGTTCTCTGCACTTAACGCACTACAACAAAAACAGCTTTTTCGGACTAATTTTTTGCCACCAAAAGACTATTCGCCACCAATTTTGGCAAATAGTCTTTTGGTGGCAAAAAATTGGTCCGAAAAAGTTGTTTTTGTTGTAGTGACGGATCCCTGTCGTACTTTCCTATAGTATCAAAGTCGTGCTTCCCTATTGAATCAATCAGTATCAATGTCGTACACGTTTAATTCTCTACTTCCCTATTAACCGACGTTCAATTAATCCATTTGACAGGCAATAGTAGAGAATAGGGTACAAAGAAAATTAATTTTCTTTACTATCAATTGCCAGGTCATCACTAAGTAATGACACAAAAAAAATACTATTATATGAGTTTCTTTTAAGTAATGTTATGTCAAAATTTGCAGCGTCTAAATTTCGTACAAACTTTTTAAAACAATAATATTCTATATAAAAAGGTGAATTTCTTTTAGCGGCTTTGAAACTGAGATACATGAACAGATCCAAAGGTGAGATCATCTAGGAGTCCATGTGCGCCGTCACCTGGTGATGTATATATTTTGTTAATCGATCGGAGGAAACTTCATCTAAACAGAGTTTGAGAAACTCTGAAACGTACACGACATTTATAAATAGTCTGATTGAAAAGGGAGAAGAACGAGAAAGGAATTCCCGTACTAAGACTTGTTTGTATAGATAATAAAGTCCTTGTTTTCTGGCCGGCCCAACTCATGCCTCTCAGGTTTTCCTCCCAAACTTGCAATGAATTTTCAAATTGACATCAGTCTTTGAAAAGTCTTTGAAAATTGCCTCAAGGGACTCTACCACGAATAAATAGTCGTTGAGATTCTTTCCGTGATAACAATGATAAATTACGTGTCACACCACCGGTCGTAATCGTTAACCTGCAAATCATTGAGTGGTTGGTATGAAATACTTTTGACACTTCTAATATTTAAGTCAATAATAATTCAAATATACTTCATCAGATCGATCTAAAGTTACTCGTTGCCCTTATATATAGGTATAGAGAATATTGGATGAATACTATAAACTGATTAATTTTGGATAATACTTAGCCGTTAGAAGGCTTATCCCCAATGTATTAAAATTATCTAATCACCACGTGGCCCATATCCATAATGCGAGGTACACGACTCTTTTGAGTACTCATCCATAACGTAGTTGCCCATGCATGATCAGGCGTCTAATTATATCATGGGCAATGACTGTTTTAATAAGTTCCCAGTTAGCGCATTTCGAGCTTGGACTTCTTGTGGATTCCTTCTGTGATTTCTTTCTCTTTTTCTTGATCCCAATTACTCTCAAATTCTTTGCTAGTTGTTGCCCATGATGTTGTTTAGGTTAGTCTTTTAAGTTAGTCGTTTAGATTGGTCGCCTGATCTAACCACCCAGAGCCTTGTTGCCAAGTCTAGTCGCCATTGGGTCTCCTCGCCTAAATCTCCTCAGCTCTCTTCAGATCTCGTCGCCTCTTATCGGTCTGAATCCGTAGTCTCTTCTTTTGTACCAAAATACTCTCCTTTCGTACTAAATCTTCTCATTCATTTAAATTCAAGAAAATAAAGAAAAATATATAGAATAAAATAAAATCAATAGAATTGAAGGAAAACTAACACTTTTCATAAATGAAAGAGTAATAAAAATCACACTTATCAACTACCCCAAACTTAACCTTTGCTCGCCCTCGAGCAAAGAAAAAGAAAAAAACAATTAGAACAAGCATTGATTTGATTCATAAGATTTATTGCCTCAAAGATTGCCTAAAGTTTATAATTCAAATGAATCATTCAAGATCAATCAAGTCCAAGAGTTAATTCAAAACTCAATTCTACAGCATTATCCATCCTCACATTCATGCATACCTATCATTCTCGCTTCATCATTAGCTCATCGGATTGTTTTATACAGCCAAGTAAATAAATAATGGATCGCTAAAAACTCCATAGACTTACTTTTCAAATCACTCTCCACTAATGTAGAACAGAAACTATCATCAGGGATCAATATGTCTTTATTAAGGTTGTAATGTAAGGTTAGGATGAGGCTACAAAGAAAAGATAGAATTCAAACAAAACAAGAGAAATTAAGTTTGTACACTTAACAGAACATCCGTACTTCTAGCACAAACATGTCTTCTCAATCTTGTGAATCTCTCAACATACCTCTTTTTACTGTACTTTCAAGGATTTCTCTCTTTACCCCTCTATTCGGCAGGTCGGACTTTTTTTTATTTTTTGGTTGAAATAAACCATACATTTTCAACTGCCTTTTTGGAGGACTCTCGTCTGCCTTATCTTTTCGGCAACATAGTAGACGAGTTGACTTTTCACAACCCCCAACTTATGATTTTGATGGTATGGTTATAATTAACTTTATTTGTAAACCTTCTACCAATCTTGCCTCTCATGCTCTTATGACTTTGTGACTTTGTATAAAATTAGTTCTTTTAAAAGGTAAGGAAATCAGTGTTTAAGCTCAAATAGGGTAGGGAATATGAGGTTTACAAGAAAGAAAAATATAAGGCCAAAATATAACTCAATAAAGCTCAAAGAGGTGGGTAGGGATAAAGATAATAAATAGATAAGCTTGAAAGGCTCAATCAGTCCAAAGAATGCCTTAATCATTTCTCCAGTAATATTCTGTCTAGTATTTCGCCTCGAGTGTAATCAAACAAGTTCTAGAGTAAGTTGATACCATACAAATTTACATTATTCACATAAAATTTCTCTAAGTATGCAAAATAATTAATGATTATAATAAACATTCATTGAATATAGAAAATCTGAAATTCAGCAGGATCAAGTAAAGAATTAACAACTAAACTTAAGCAATAAGAATTTTTTCTAAAACTTATAATCAATTTCAACCAAGTATAATAGGCTTTTTTATTCATCAAACCAAACACAAAGAATTTATTTATTTATTTTAAACATAAACTTCCTTCCCTCAAACTTAAATAATACATTGTCCTCAATGGGAAAGAAGAAGAAAACTAAGAAAGAGAATAAGAAAAGGTAAGATCTACTCCCTCAATTTCCAATTGAATGTTGTCCATGAAAGTACAACCTTGTACCCCTTGGAGATCTTCCCGGCCTCTTCGTTCTATAAATTTGATGGAAGAGGTTTAAGTTCAAGTTTTGGTGATTCCTTACTTGGAGATGTTGGCTGATTGAGCTGCATTATTGTATATGTTTTTTTTTATCTAGAATCAATATATTTTTAATTATTTAATTATTGATTTTAGATGAAAAAATAATTAAGAGGTATAAATCTAAGTTGTGATTTAAATTAATTAATAGCATAATTTATGCTCAATTTAATATTGTTTCTTCACATGCACAACACACTTTTAATATTTTATTCTTCATTTTTTGTCTAATTTTATTTTTGTCTATAATTATTTATTTATTTATTTTTCTCTAGTTATATTTTTGTTTTTACTTATTTATTTATTTTTGCTTTTGTTTTGTTTTGTTTTGTTTGGTCTACTTATTTATATATTTTTTGTTTTTATTTTTGTCTAGCTTCCATGCACAGCCTCCAAAGGTTCATCCTCCACGATTGCTCCTCCAAGCCACGTGAACCAAGAACCATCGTGAGCCCCCAACCTACACCCGTGCACCTCTGCCCAGCCTCGTCCAGCACCTCCACTCTCATGCTCCCGACATGTCCTCCCCAAATCTTGAAGGAAACTACGAGCCCAATACCCAACGTCATGGGAACTGACATATCTGTAATGTTTCTCATGCCGAAGCTGTTTTTCTCGCTCATCCATCTCAAGGGCAGAGTCCATTGCATCTGCTACAGCATCAATATTCCAGGGTTTACCCGGATTGCTCCACTTGAAGACGGCGAGCAACCAATAAATTCAAAGACAGCTAGCATGCTTTTCTTTGCGGTGAATGGTTCCAAACCCAAAACCTTATCTAGCTTCTCGTTCCCTTGGCAACCACAACTCAGCCACCCGTGCCCAGCCTCCTCCAGCAGCAGCACCACTCCACGCTGTCGTAGAAAAATCCACCCAATGCAACACCACCAGCCATAGGGCACCGCCGCACAGTGCACCTCCACGTGAAAACAGGCAGCAGTACCATCCTCTGTTTGAGGAAGTGAAAACAGAGCAAGCCATTTCTTGCCCCTTGGAACCACCGACGCACGTGTCCTTAAACGGGAACCAGCCACCACGCCGCAGCAGCGCGGACGGGAAGCCCAGTGCCACTGTCTAGTTCCATTCCTCGCCTGTCGTTTCCACGCACACAACCAACACTCCATGCTGCAGCCGCTACATTTTCTTTCCTTAAATCACTACTTGTCCCAAAAGCTTAAGCTAATGGAAAGAGGTTGATTTTATTATTTGTTTAATATCTTAGCACTCCCCCTCACTGTGGACCAGACTTTCCCTTAATGAGTAGGCTCAACAAGTAGAATATTTAATTAAATAGGATAGCATAGAATCAGGATCTAACTCAAGACCTCTATTCTGATACTGTTAGAAAAACTATATCAGAATGCACAGCGATATTACCTCATTGGAAATATCTTAGATCTAGTGTGGTTGTTTCACAGATTCTCCAACGTTGTTGTTCATTCACGATCTTCACATTGATGGTGGAGTGTGCTACATGATAAAACCACAGCAGCACTCACATATTCCACAACCTAGATGCTGTGACTAGAAAGAAGAGAGATCGTTCTTGACGTAATTGTTTTGTTCAAAGAGGGGAGGAGCTATGTAAATAGCCCTTTTAATCGTAACCCCCGGCTGGCCTTTAATAACCAACCATCAAGTCTTATGAAGTGGTTCTTAAACTACTTCATAACCTTCAAGAGAAGGCCAAGAGGTGCCCACTATGGGTGCCCTTTCTTACATCTCTCACTCACACATAGTGGGTAAGACCCCAGGTCTGCATCTCTCAATATGTTCTCAATCTTGTTCATACTGACAAATAAGCCGTGCGACCATCGAGGATAACTGTGAAAGAAAAATGGGAGCACTATACCAAATCTCTCAGAGAGAAGACCAGCGTAGCAACATCCCTAAAAGTGTCTCATTATACCCCGACTCATTTGGTCACATCAAACTAAGCATCCTTAATCCCTCTCGAGTCAGAATGACTCAAAGCAATGCTCAATCTCTATGAAATATGATGTACTCACAGCTATATTGCAACTCCCAAGAAGCAACATAACTTGCCGGCAATGAGTACACATCATTATCAATGTGTTACCAAATAGTCTTCCCTTCGCACTCATGTCATTTAGTTTCAGTCCAGTCGCTTTCCCAACAATGCCTCTTTAGACTGCATCATTCATGGCCATAGATAACATGCCAAAGTAGCAGACACTAAAACATCAACCTCGTAATATAGTCAAAGGTCTCCTAAGAACATAAATGAATTAAGGTCATCAATTATGACCTACAAGACTCACACAGTGAGGAAGCAGGGAACCATTCACTCACCTCTACTGTTGGTCGCAAAAACACATGTAGTATGAAATACATGTTACGGTGGAGTTCTCTTTCGGAAGAAAGAGCATATATCTAATCTCAATACACCATACAGATCTTAGTCTAGTCGCCTAACCTGAGTCCCTCCATTTGCTCACTATCAAAGCGCCAAAGAGGATCTCGCATCTGGCTAAACCATAGGCTACATGGATTGTGGGTAACCATGCACGGTCCTTTTAAATATAATAGACCTCATCTTAGCTCCCACTAAGGAGACATATATTTTGTGTCTGACAACTTATCCCTCATTGGACAAGTACCAAGTGACACATTATTTCATCTTTGCTCGCTACCCATTTATAGCGCCAAAGGTGATCGCTCATGTGAGTGAGCCGATCTAAACTTGTCGATATACCTTTTTCACCAATAATTACTAAATTTATGGTGAATGTGTATGCTTACCAAAAATGCTTCCAATCACGCCACATGATCATAGAACATATCAGTATCATGTGCACGACGAGCAGTATCATGAGATAGAGAGAAATCACATGGTCAATTATTAAACCACAACTCTCAAGTGATGTTTAATGACCATTTCTCCCTATGCGCATTCTAATGTGTAGTAACTTTTCAAAACATGCTCCTACCAAGAGACTTTGCTTTTATTTATAAAATTCCTTTGCACAACCATGAAGTCAGCGACGACTTATCGCGAATCTCATTTAGGTCAAATTCATAATATAAATCTTAGATTTTAGTCAGCAAGTCCAACTGTAAATTTTTAAGAATCTACAAGGTGACCACAAATGTCGTTCAACAAACTTAATTTGCGACTTAAAGATTTCATATAAATCTCTTGTACTCAACAAAAGCATGTAAGATAACCATAATTTATTTTCATTAAGGGTAAAGCGATTAGAGCCTTTGCCCCAAAGACAATTATAATAGTCTAGTCATTACTTTTAACGACAATCACATCACAAACTCATTCAATCAAGTAAGTCATATTTACCCTCTAATAAAATTTTAACCTCTAACTCCCAAGAGCAAACCATAATGGAAACACCAAATAGTATAGACAAAACTAGATTATTTAGTATTTTTCATCTCATTAATTGCTATGGATTTTGAACAAGAGCTCGTAGAAACTGTTTTTCTCATAAACAGTCTCACTACACATGAAGCCTGAGCTACTTCTCATAAACCCATGTCCATCACCTCGTAGTATGGAAAACCTCTTATTAGGCAACAATTAATTATCTAAAACAACCAGTTTGCAATATCTCTTATGATAACACTTTTCTAATATTGTCAACAGCCTTCAAAGAATCCCATTTTATTCAATAGGTCGTTTAATAAAAAAAAAGGACTAGGTACATTAGGTATCTTTAAATAGATGGTTTGTTTAGGCCGCATGTAAACAGTACCAGCAGCATTCATTCGCTTTTTGTACCAAAATAGTACTAGCAACAATCATGCGCTCAAAGTATTTCATACCTAAATATCATAACAGTTAACCATCTAATTCTCTTATGAGAATCAGCTATTTAACACCTTCAAGAAAAGTTTCAATAAATATGCGATCAATAGCTATCTAAATACAACTCAATTAGTGCCAAGAGATGGATCTATACCTCTATCAACTCCACTTTTCCTTTATCAATTAGATCAACAACCCCAGGTTGGATCATATAAGTGAAGTGAATCTAAGATTCTATGTTGAGATTCCTATTATGTGAATTCAATACTTTTAGCGGAGCCATATTATAAATATTCTCTTCTAGTCTCTAAAAGACGAGATAACATTGATATATTGCTTCCACGCTATTTATAAGGATCTTTATATTCTATAACATTTGGAAGTCACTATCACTAGTGGTACACCATCACTCAAATGTATACTCACACTAACTGTTGAATTACTCCCACTATTTTCGGCGATCTTTTAAAAACAAAATTTGAAAATTTAAGGTTAAGGAAATGTGGAATGCAACGTGATGAAAACATTCTTTCCAAAAATAAGTGCTTACAAAAAAAAAATTCACAATTCCCCACTTTCGCCGAAAATACGAATAATTTTCTTGACTCAACCAAAAAATTATCAAACTTAGATCCTCTAGATTTTTAATAGAATTTACGTTTGCACAAAAGTCACTCAGCTTTTCTCAAAGGCGAATGAACTCAATCTAAGGATGAAAAATCAGAATTAAAGCCGCAACCCCATATTACATCAACCCAAGTGTGATGTAAAAACTGCTTTGCGCCATAATTCATTTATAACACCATTCTCAGCAAGTCAATAAACTGCGAGATAATTGTTCTCATCATATAACTCATACGATTTTGATTTTGAAAAAAAAAAGATATTTTAACTGAAAAAATATATTTTCCTTAAAAAACATATGGAATCTTATTTATTTAATGAAACAATATTTTTATTATCTAAGTCCTTTGTGTGCATGTATAGGAACTTTCACATAGAAAATACTCATATTATCTTTTCTCTTTGACTCTTTTAAATAACGGAGAGGGATCTCATTAGCGAGAAGTTCTTCTATTTCTCAAGCTTTACACCCATTATCCTATACCTCAACGGTACATTTTAGCATATCATCTCTCCACTCGAAAAATAATGTCACTGAGTCAATGAGTAACCATCAAACTTTTAAACCTCTAGGAATTCTCACTAACACCACTGTTTTCAATGAGTCTTAAATCAAATTAGGTATAGACTTCACTTATATCACATTAAAAACGCTAAGAAAAAACATCATTTTGTGCAACAAATGTAGTATGTGACGTTTTAGCTGCTAACTAGCGATATATCCTTATTTCTTGCAAACACAATATTTTTCATATTCTCCAATCCACTATAGGAGAGAAGAAAAAAACTTTGCGAGAAATTATCTTAGCCTTAAACCTATCTTGCATCAGTCCAACCACGAGCAAAATTTTTAGGTTAGGTTTTAGATAAGTCATACCTAATTATTTAGACTTTTTGCCACAGTTACTATGCAAACCTCCAAGGTGTATGGTATTACTCTCAATGGGTGCTCCAAAGTTTATATATCTGCGAGAACATATTTGAGAAATAAAACTTGAGCAAGATTACCAGCGCTAATACTACATAAAAGTTCACTAATAAAACCTTTTAAAAAAATGAATGTGCCAATCAAGAATGTCCTCAACACTCTTGCACACTCAAATTTTAATGTCCTTATTTGTCAGACATACTGACAAATAGAGAGGGTATGTGATTATCTGTGAGTTAATCTAAGTTGCTTCAAGATTATAATGTTCAACCTCAAATATAGGAGCAATTAATCTTTGTGTTACAAAATACAGCACGCAACTTCTGTCATTACCCACAAGATTCAAAGGCAAAATAGTGGTTTAGCTCTATCTAACAGTTCATCCCATCAACTTCTATAAAAATTGTAGTGCATGCGTCCCACGCGCACTTCCAATTTTACTCTAGACCTTTTAGAGATTTCACAATAATGATGGTCTAAGACTATCTGACACTCTCAATAATCTTTATTTGTTTCCAACTACTACTCATGGAGGAGATTAATGCGACGATTAAGTCATATAAATAATCTCTAGGTTTTCTTCATGGTTATCTTAAAGTTACTAAACTATGCGTATCTAATTGCACACACATCTAAGAAATTTTCCGCGTTAATCTAAATCAAAATAAAAATAATTAATACATGTCGCAAGATCGAAAATTCGCTAAGTTTCCTAATCATCTCTTACACCTCAATGCCTAATTATTAATTTCTAACTTAATCTTCGTGCAAATTTATATCGTATAGGAGATTAATTTCAAATCAATCTCAACCATACTCCCACTAGAATAAGTAATCTATCTAGTCAGTCACATATAAAAATAATTTCTTCCAAGATCGAAGAGAAATCAATTTGAGTCAATCATAAGCATGGACTAATCAAACTCGGGCTAGTTAATCCTCTAGTTTATTACATTCTAAAAAATTGAAGACTAATTCTTAAAAATAGCTGAACAATACAAGTGATAAAATAAGCTCATAGTTTGACATGTAAACATATTACATATACAAAAAATTCATCACATCACATTTCATCAAAACAATTATTATTCACAAATAATAATAACGTAGACAATTTATACTATAAAAATAACAAGCCTAACAAGTGTGACAAGACTTATCTCATAATCTCATGGCATACATATATTTAATAAAACAATATTTCAAAAAAGAATATTCATGTGCCATAACAATATGCTAATTTAAATAAAATTAGCAAACACACTAACAATAAGTTCTAGCCCAATGGTTGAGCTTATAGCCCTTGTGTGTGAGGTCTTAGGTTCAAAATACCATTAAAGTTTTTTGTCAAAAAACAATTATGTGGTACTGATCTTGGACAACCAATGAACTGCACCCTCCTAGGCGCCCAGTTGCTACGTGGGCCTACAGAGCTCATGGCCCAGTTCACTCAGTGGCCTCTTTTTCTTTAAGAAAAAATGAGTTGGGCTTTCCTTTTATAACAAAAAATTGATATAGGCCAGTCTAAGAAAAAAAAATGAATATAAAACAAATTGCCCAAGTCCATTTTATATAAAATAAAAAATAAAAAATTGTTCTCAGCCCAAGCTTAAAAAATTGATTTTAAGCCAAGCTTTAAGCCCGTCCATCACCAAACAAAGAAAATATTCACCTTCTTCCTCATTTGTAACCTACGGTTACTTTTTATCCAAAAAAAAATTCCATTATTCTTCTTCCTCCTCCCCAACGGTTACAGAGTAATGTAACAGAAGAAAAAAAATAAAACAGCACTTGTAATTGCCGCCGGTTGCTACTTGGCCATTCACCAAGACTCCGAAGGTCCTGGCAGAGACGCCAAGCCATGGCAGTGCCTCCCCCAGTCAGTGGTTGCACTGTGTACAGCGCTGCACCATGGCAGCGTCACACAACTACGTGCGATGCGCTGTGCAGGCTGCGCCATGGGCGACGTCCCGAAGCTTGCAGTGGGCAATCGCCAGCGAACAGAGCTCTACCCTCCATGGCAGACACTCGGCGGGCTCTTGACTTCCTCCACCGCTGACTAGAGCGCGTGGCACCTGGTGCCCGCCGCCACAGCCCTTTAGTGCCCAAGGCACTGCAGGCTGCAGTAGTGTCACTTGCTGAAGGGCCTGGTGTGCTGCTGCTCATCTCAGTACAGGGTGCATCGTTGCACATGCGCTCCCTGTCCATGCAGTATTAGGGGAAACACAGCACCCAACCGCAACTTGACCAAAAACAATGGAGGTTCCATGCTCTGTGCACGGCAGCGCTTGCAGCACCACCATGGTGCGCGTTGCTCCGCACGCAACAGAGGACAGTGCCTCTGTCAAGGCTCGTGCAGCTCAGCATGTAGCAAAGGCGGCCATGCATGCCGCTCCTAGGTGTTTCTAGCACCTCCAGGTGCTGTGCGGCCCTTCGTGTGTGCTGCGGTGGTGGCACCTTGTCGGTGCATGTCGTTTTGTCCGCTGCACCACCACAGTAGGCACAACACGTTGCGGGCTCATGAGTATGCACCGTCACAGCGAGGTGTGCCAACCCCGTTTGGTCTGCGACAGCATCACATGGTGCCACAGCACCTCAGATGGACACCGCTACCCTCTAGCAAGGGCACAGCACCAAAGTGCTCTAATCACCTATGGTTTGCACTATGCAGGTGGTATCTCACTGGTGCACTAACACCTCTTGTTGTTATGACTATTCATGGCAGCCATGGTTACAGGAAGAAAAAAAATTCTATCATGCGGGAAAATATTTCCGTAAGAGAAATCACAATACGCACATCAAATACAAATCGGGAACAACCGATTGAGCTCTGATACCAATATTAGAAAAACTATATCAGAATGCACAACGGAATTGATATTACCTCATTGGAATATCTCAGATCTAGTGCGGTTCTTCCACAGATTCTCTAATGTTGTTGTTCGTCCACGATCTTCACATTGATGGTAGAGTGTGCTACATGGTAAAACCAGAGCAACACTCACACATTCCACAGCCTAGATGGCATGACTAGAGAGAACTATTTGAGAGAGAGATCGTTCTTGATGCAATTGTTTTGTTCAGAGAGGGGAGGAGCTATGTAAATAGCCCTTTTAATCGTAACCTTCGGCTAGCCTTTAATGACCAGCCATCAAGCCTCACGAAGTAATTCTTAAACCACTCCATAACCTTCAAGAGAAGGTCAAGGAGTGCCCACTATAGGTGCCCCTTTCTTACAAATACTATATTAAATCATCACTTATCTCAAAAGCTTAATATCCTAGTTTTCCTCCTTCACCTATAGCCTCCATCTCCAGTTTTATTTTTATTTTATTTCAGTTTGAAGTTTATGATGTGTTTTGGGAATCCTTTAAATGTTCAATTTAATTCATGCTCATTCAAATTAATGTCATTTATTTTTCTTACACTTTTAATTTCTACCATTGTTTTTCTTGCACTTTTAATTCTTGCTATTTAAATTATTGTCATTTATTTTTCTTGCTTCTTTAAATTTCAGTCAATTAATTTCAGCAATTTTAATTTACTGTCTTGCATCAAAATTTCTTACTTTTTATTACTGCACTAAAAAAATCCAACAAAATGAATATGGTTTATGGCCAGTACATTTTCATTTCCATGCACTCTTCCATTCAGTGTACATAATATCACTTTTATTTTTATTTTCTCAGTGTAAATATTTTTACCATTTCATACGGGTTTGATTTTAAGCAATTCTTCCTGAGGATGATCTATAAATTTATTCCTTATTATTACGCGACACTCTTCTGCACTTGGAATAGCCTTTGTATTGCTCATTTTTTAGTGAGTCATCGGTCGAGATTAGTTTAGCTCTTCTACTTTCGGTTTTATTAAAAGAGGAAATGATGGTGTAGCTTCCAAATATCTTTCACACTCCCTAATCTCTTCATCTTCGGGTTCAATAGACGTAGAGTGAGTAAGACGTACCTCAAGTGGTAGCTTTGAAAATTCAGCTCCATAAGTCTTGTCGGTCATGACCACATCTCAGTCGTTTATTTGAAAACAAGAATGTACCTCAGTAGGAAATTCCATAGATTTAAATACTTCAAAAGTGACCTACTCCTCACCGACCCTTAAAATGACTTTCCCTTGCTGGACATCAATTAAGGTTCTCTCTGTCGCAACGAAAGGTTGGCCTAGTATCAAAGGGATCTCCTCATCCTCCTCCATATTGAGCATAATGAAGTTGGCCGAAAAAATGAACTTATAAACTTTTACCAGGATGTCCTCAATGAGTCCTCTCAGGTATTTAATAGATCTATCCGCCAACTATAGGTAAATGTTGGTCAGCTTTACTTCTCCAAGACCTAATTTCTTGAAAATAGCAAGAGACATTAGATTAATACTTGCTCCTGAGTCACATAAAGCTTTATCAAAATAGAAATTTCCTATAGTGCAAGGGATCCTGAAACTCCCCGGATCTTTCAACTTAGACAACAACTTCTTTGTAAAATTGCAACACTCTCCTCAGTCAGCATTACAGTCTCATGCTCCTCCAACTTCCGCTTGTTTGATAATATATCCTTAAAAAAAATTCATATTTAGGCATTTACGCTAAAGCTTCAATGAGAGGAATATTAATATACAATTGCTTAAATATACTCAAAAATTTAGAGAACTAATTATCAATCTATTTTTTTCTTAATCTTTGCGGAAAAGGAATTGGTGGATCATAAATTGAAGGAGAATAAGTTTCAGATATAAACTCCTTGGATTTCTTGGGTTTTTCAGCCCCTTTATTCTCCTTAGCTTTCTCAACTTGCTAGTCCGGCTGCATCCCGCTTTGCTTTTTTCACCTCAGACTCAGCTTCCATCATCTCAGACTCCACGTTTTCGGCAGCTTCTACATCTTGCTCAGTACTTACTATTTGTAGTTGGTCATATGTCTGTCCACTTCTCAATGTTATGGCTTTGACATGTTCCTTCGGATTGGTCAATTGGTCACAATGTTGCTCGTCAAAGTCACTGTTGTCCTCTCGGTAAGCATATTTGAGAGATGACTGATTTGCGCTTAAGAATGCGGATTGAAGCCGAGTTGTTTTGGATCACCATATCAGTCTTTTGCATGTACTACATAAACATATCCTCAAGTGTCAGTTTCTTCTCTTGCCGTAGAAACTGTTGAGGTGGTTTAGCCGGCCCTTGCTTATTGCTCCATGAAAAGTTGGGGTGATTTCTCCATCCGGGATTGAACATGTTTGAATAAGAATTGTTTTAACGTTGGAAATTGGGCACGTAATGGGCTTGTTCATAACTTGGTTGGGCAAAAGGATTCCCTACTTGGCAATCTACACTTAAATGATTTCCTGCTCAATAATCACAAACAACATTAGTTTGAATAGCATAAACGTTCATCTTACTTAGTTGTTTGGATAAATTTGCCAAGTGGTCTGCAATTGCAGACATAGAGTCAAGCTCAATGATGCTAACCGCCTTCCTTGGCATTTCTCTCTCTGTGGCCCACTGATAGTTGTTAGACACCAACTCTTCCTGAAATTCATATGCGGCTTCATGGGTATTACTCATTAATACTCCTCCTGCGGTCGCATCAACCATAGATAGATTTGTAGATCCCAAACCACTGTAAAATGTCTGTACTTGAAGCCAGGCTAGGAGGTCGTGATGCAGACACATGCGCAATAAGTCCTTGTATCTCTCCCATGCCTCGTATAATGATTCAACCTCAAATTGGGTGAAGGTAGTAATAACATTCCTTAACTTCGTTGTCTTGGCCAGAGGGAAATATTTTGTAAAGAATTTTTGTGCCAACTCCTCCCATGTTGTGATGATGCTGGACGGCAAAGAGTTCAACCAAGCTTTTTCTTTTTCCCTAAGTGAGAAAGAAAAAAGTCTCAATCGAATCGCATCATCTGCCACTCCGTTGTGTTTAAAAGTATCACAAATTTCTAAGAAATTTGCAATTTGGACATTAGGATCCTCTTGCGACAGCCCCCCAAACTGGATGGTTTGTTGAATCATTTGAATGATGGCCGGCTTGATCTCAAAGTTATTGGCTTGTATAACTGGCCGCCTTATACTAGATGTCGCCCCATCGACAGAGGGCATAACATAGTCCCTCAAAGCTTTATTATCTTGATCGGCCGTGGTGAATGCAGATGTGGTAGCCTCTTGCTTCTTCTTTTTATTGATTCTACATAAAGTTCTTTCAATCTCAGAATCGAAAAGTGTAGGCTCAATGGTTTAGATTGGGGAATACACTTCTAAATCCTGAAATAGAAATAAAAGAAAAGCAAAACTGAGGTCTATTTAAGCAACTTTTAAAAATAAAATAAAATCCAAATTAGTAATAATCTAGCTAGTAGCAGTATCAATAATAAATAATTAATCCCTGGCAACGGTGTCAAAAACTTGTTATGCTGAAAAAACTTGCAAGTGTACAAAATTGTAACAAGTAGTAAAATGTTTTAAAGAAAACGGATGTCAAACCCACAGAGATTAATTTTTGTTATTGAGTACTGAAATTTACTAAATTAATTACTATTTGAAAAACTGAAAAAATGGAAAGATTCTACTATCTAAATTAAATTGAAATACTTAACAAAAATAAATTTGAGAATAAAAGAGCATAAAAGATCTAAGATTGTAAATATAATAAAAATAGATCTAGAGCGTTTGATTTCATCTAACAAATCCCACACAATGTATTCTTCCTTGTTATAGAATTCCAATGATCCCAAGTTGATAAAAATTCCTTAACTATTCAATATCTTCCCTCGCATAATATTAAAAATATCTCTAACTAATAACCCATCATATCACTATGTGAATTTAACTAATTAAAGACTCATTAAGTTCTTTGAATTTTTCTTGAAAAATCACATTAATCGCAATAAAGTATCTCTACTTTTACTCAACTAATGTTGTTTAATCCTAGAGCTTTTAATTACAAATCACCACTCGGTCTCATTGGGATTTAATAAATTGAACAATAATTAGCTAGAAAGTTGCAAGCATTATGAACAAGGAATAAACACTTAATCATGGAAATATTGAAATAAAATAACTTAGAATATAAATTGTGTGTTCAAGGCTAGACTATATCAAAACTCTAGAAAATAAAATTAGTTCATAATGAAACTAAAAAGAAAAAGAATACAACTAGTGTTGTTCATTGGAGTCGGTTGATAAAGCATGTAGCTCTTGCCTTTACTCTCCAGATCCACTTCCTTGACAAAACTTAGAGAATAAAAACTAAAACTAAGAAACTGGACTCTAGACTTTTGGACTCAAAAACTCAGACTCTCTCCCCTCTCAATTTCGCGCTAATGATATGCTTATATAGGGTAGAAAAGAAGCCCTAACGTTTTCATGATTCCCACCAAAAAAATGCCTAACTTTTAGGACTTACATTGGCAGCCTCATACGTGCTTCAGGAGTTCGCATGTAGAAATCCTTATTAGAGGCAAAGTTGTAGCCCCTTAAGATATCTTTCCAACCTATTATGAACAACATCAATCGGATATATGAGTAGAAAGTTATTATTGAAAAAATTAAAGTATGTCCAGGCTGTCTCCTAGCGCATTTCGAACTTGGAGTTTTTGTGGATTCCTTCTATGATTTCTTTCTCTTTCTCTTGATCCAAATTACTCTCAAACCCTTTGTTAGTTATTATCCATGATGTTGTTTAGGTTGGTCGTTTAGACTGATCACCCAATCTAACTGCCTGAAGCCTTGTCGCCATGTCTGATCGCCATCGGGTCTCCTCACCAAGTCTGAAAGCTTGTTACACAGCATAACCACCCCCATTTGCATCAGTAGAGGGTGAAGATGAGGAACCAAACCTTCATTTGCTGGCCACAACAAGGATGTAATTGAGGCGACGCAAGAGTTTTTCACAATTCCCACAATCAAGGCCTAAGTCCACAGAAGTCGAGGTTCTTTTGTTGCAATATAGAAGTGAGTGAGTCTGATAAGAGAGTGTTAGATACAAATGATCAAGCTAGCATCAGAGCGAACAAAAGTTTCACCTCTCTTGTGCAAGAAGTGGGTGGATTTGAAAACTTGCCAATCAATGGAAAAGACTGTCATAATTACATTGACAAGGCACGTCCCTTTCAACTTGTGAAAGGTGGCTCTGGAGCCCTCCTTGAGTATTTTGCAAGGACGCAATCCAAGAATGATGGATTCTTTTCATAAATGGATATGGATAATGACGGGAGGTTGATGAATAATTTATGGGCACATGCAAGAAGTAGGGTAGCCTACAAATATTTTGGCGATGTCGTCACATTCGACACCACATATATGACAAATAGATATGGGATGTTGTTTGCACTATTTGTTGGTGTAAACCACCATGGCCAGTCAATTCTTTTGGAGGCAAGACTAATTTTTAGTGAGGATACAGAAACGTTTACATGGTTGTTTCAGACTTGGTTGAATTGTACGGATGGTGAAGCTCCGAAGGCTATTATCACAGATCAAGATAGAACCATGAAAAATGCGATTGTGCTCATCTTTCCAAATAACTGACATAGATTTTGCTTATGGCACATATTGAAAAAAGTACCTGAGAAGCTCGGTTCATATGGTGCATACAAAACTGGGTTGAAAAGTCAGTTGCTAAATTTAGTGTATCACTCTCAAACAATAGAAGGGTTTGAGTAATGTTGGAAAGTGTTAATTACAACGTACAACTTGCATGAGAATGCTTGGTTGTAGATTTTATATAATGAGCGTATATATTGGGTACCGGTATTCCTGAAAGAAATTTTATGGTATGAGTACAACCCAACAAAACGAGAGCATGAATGCTTTCTTTGACATGTATGTTCATGCTAGGACAAACTTAAAAGAGTTTGTCGATCAATTCGATAATGCATTGAGGAAGAAGATTGAGAATGAAAATGGGACGGACTTCCAATCATTCAATGTCACAATTCCCATTGTCTCTGTCTCTTCACTTGAAAAGATATTTCAGGACATATACACTAACTCTAAATTTAGAGAAGTTCATAAAGAAGTAATGGAGATGTTTGGTTGTCTTCCAACTCTACACTGAAAGGAGGGTGTAATTGCAACGTCACGTGTAGATGATGAAGTCCGTGTTGATGATTTCCTAAAGAAGGTGACCCATTCGGTGTACTTTATTGAGGCTAAATGCGAGGTGAAGTTTCATGCACCTTGTTCGAGATAAGAGGGATATTGTATAGACATGTATTAGCCATTATGAGAGTTCAAAACGTTTGTTCGGTGCTAAAAAAAGTACATATTAGATCTATGGAGGAAAGACATACATACACTTTTATATGTAGTAGTTATGGTTGATGAGAGGCCAGAAGTGAGTAGATATTCATGTATCAACAAAATATGCTACGACGTCACCACAAATGCAGCTTCATGTGATGAGCATGCGGAGGATATGATAGTTAAGTTATATGCAATGAATGATGTCTATTGCACCAACTGCAACTGGGAGTTCGAAGAAAGTACTAAGTCCCCTTGTAGTGAGAGGCAAAGGCAGACCACCATCTCTCAGAAAAAAAAAATAATGATTGAGAGAGTCAAACCCACGACAAAAAAGGCTGCTCAAGAAGGAAAACATAAAGAGGTAAACTCAGTGCTCTGTTCTGAATATTTAAGCTTCATATTGTGTAATTGTGTGAGGGACGTAATCTGGATTTTTATTCATTTGTAGCTGCATGGAAAAGATAGCGAAGTTGTTGACATGTGTAGAAATTCATTTGGACAAATAGTTGTTGGGACTCAAGAGAGTGTTCCCGTTCAGGTTATTAAATTATTACTACCTTTAAATTATATTGGTTATTAATGCTAGTTTTTTATTATAGGAGTTTTACTTTCATCTAAATTGTTTTTTAGCTGGCCCAAAATACTATCGAACTGTTGGACTTTAGTGGAACGGAGTTTGGCTTTGCAGTGATTGAGACTTAAGAAAGTATAATTTTTCTTATTTAAATTCATCACTCTCTCTAAAGTGATACATGTGGGTTTATTTTTAACTTTTCTAACTATGTTTACAGACGCAGCTTGGGGTGGATGGAACCCAGCTGGATAGCTTGCTTGGAACACAACCCCCGCTATAAGTCAATGTAGTTGGAAAAAATCTGGTTGATGAGTAGAAGTAGAGAATGCAGTGGCTACCATCGTTTAATTCCATGTTTAGTGTCTACCATACACTTTGTTGACATCATTACATTCAATATGTTTAGCATGAAAACTATGGCACTATTCTTGGTAAATGACATTTTATCGATTTAATGATGTGATAGCTATTGGTGCATTTCTTGGTAAATGGAACTTTATCGATGCTTATAATGACACAAGCTGTAAGAAAATCAACATTGGATTTTTTGGTAGCTTTTAATGATGCTTATAATGGTAGCTTTTGGTACTTTTCTTGGTAATGTCTCCCTGCCACGGTCTTCTTTTGATTTTTACTGCTGCAATCTTTGTTGTACTGTAAAATGTCTAAATTCAACTCTATCGGGTATTGTAACGTCCCGTTCCCGAAGGTACGGAGAGTTAAGCTTTTATTACTTAATATCAACTCCAATATCATAACTATAAAATCCAAAAACTCCATAAAATATTAATTCATTTGTTCAACCCAAATATCCATGTTCCTTCATAGAGACAACAAAGAAATTCTCAATAAGATAAATTAAAAACTCCCCAAAGACCCGAAATTATCCTTAACTCGACACATCAAAATATCCAAAAATAATCAATTTACAAACTATGACTCTCAAATAAGTACTTGTACCCCTAAGCACTTATCCCTTTACGATCATCACACGTTGCTAAAACTTCCTATTTTTGTTCTTCAGCTAAACCATCAAAATTATCTGAAAAATGTTTGGAGATAAGGGGTGAGTTATCAAAAACTCAGTAAGCAGAAAACATATACTACTGTATAAACATGAGCATTTACAAAATTCAGACTGCAAAACAATATACTTTCTTTCATAATACAGAACAAAATATTTTCTTTCAGAATGCAAAACGAAACATTTTCTTTTAAAATACAGAACAAAATATTTTACTTTCAGAATACAGAACCAGATTATTATCAAAAATATCAGAGCGAAAGTTAAAAAATATTCATAATCAAAATCTCTTTGGCATAGCATAAACTGAAACATCACATCTTATCTTATTATATCAGAACAAAAACCATGTTTAACCCTCGTGGTAGGATTGTGCAAACCCAGGCGGCCAACCGACCAAAAACAGAATGTGAATCTCCCCTTATTATCCTCGGAGCCCTGAGTGTGCACACAGGAAAGACTACGCAGAAAACCACTTTGCTTCAAAAGTGGGTGCACCAAAAATAGAAAATTTGGTACCAATCCGAAGAGATGCCACAATTTTACACCCTTGGTAAGGTCAGAACAAAACAGAAACAAAGACAGAATGTCATACAAGATGTTTTTAGAAATCACATTGTATCATATCAAACTTCAGAACATCTTCAAACAGAATAGAATCATATCACAAAAATATGATTTATGCACAAAATTTCATATTCGCTATCTTTTGCACAATTTAGAAACAAAATACCAAAATAACTCATGTCTACACCAGTCATGCCAAAAAAATTTTTATTTTTATACAGAATTTCATGAGTAATGCAGAACAAGTAACTGAAGGTTATTTCAAATTTCTTTTCATAACAAAGCATGCATGTTTTTAAAAAATCAACCCCAGATCATTTTATTTTATACAAAGTCTAGTATAGGAACCCCGCTTACCTGGACTTCTTAACTTTTTGAAATTTTTTCATAACAGTACTGAACAAAAATCAATTGTCACCTATAAAATAGTCACGTACTCCCATAAATTTTCAATCGAACACGTATATCAATGCTTAAACTTGAAATACTACGTAACCTATTTTTACTTAAAAAAACAATCTACAGCTCTTATAACCCTAAAATATAATCACTTCCCAATTATCTCCATATCAAAAGACACTTCCAACTTATACATTAATTCTGAAATATTTCTGTAAAAATATAATTTTTGTACCAATATAAATTAGCGAAACTAAGCCCAGTTTAAAAGAAGATAATTACAATTTTTCTGAAAACATGTTGAGGCCCGTGGTACAATTCACGTCCAAAAATAAAAATATGCTTTGGCTTAAAAATCCGAAGGTAAAATTGTAATTTTAACAAAACTTCCTACCATCTCTATGTAAGGAACTTTACGACGTTTATGTTTGGGGGCAAAGATGAGAAATCTCATCTCTATCTCATCTCATCTCATTATTACATCTTTTTTAAATTTTCATATAAAATATAATAAACAATTCAACTTTTTCAAATTCTAATTCAACTTTTTCAAATCTCAAAACAATAATAATATTAAAAAATAATATTTTAAACTTTTATCTTAACACTATTCACAAAATTTTTAAAAATTCTCATCTTATCTCAACATCCAAACCTAACTTTAATGCGAAAAAAACTTTCCTATTTTGAAAGCACGTAGAGACCTGTTACAGATGGCAGAGGGATTTCACGATGGAAGCTTACCGAGAGGGAAGGGAGGTCGCGGCAGAGCTGGGTTTCTGTGGGCGATGGTTGGACGATGGTTGTCCCAGCCGCGTCGCACTGAGAGAGAACGGAGAGAGAGGTTCTAAGAGAAAAGGAAGCACCATGAGAGGGACTCACTATGTGGGCAACGATGAAGCAAAGACAAAGTGGCTGGGAGCAGAGGAAGTGTCGTCCTAAGCAGTTGAGGCAACTGGCATGGGCGGTGGCTTAAGGGCGGTGGGTTGGTTGAGCCAAGACTACTTTGTTTTGGGAAGCAAAAACAGAGGTCCTTCGGTGTTGGTGAGGCTACGTTCCTGTGTTGAACGGCTAAAGGGTATGGGTCAACGAACGGGGCTGGCGGCTTGTGGTGGCGTTGCCATGAGAGTGGGTGGCTGTGGTTTATGGAAGGGGCTTGGGCAGTGCTAAGCGGGAGTATTACGGTGCACACGCTGGACGTGGCTTTCCCTCGGTCCGTACGTCAAAGTGCAGCGGCGGAAGGCTGAATGGGTCACGGGTCATGGTGGCTTACAGAGGTGCAGACCAGGTTCGTTGGGAAGGTGGTTGCAATGGTTGAGCAGTGGCTATCATGGTGGTGGTGCAGGGATGGCGTTGTGGGGGGTTGTAATGTAGAGGCAGAGTTGACACACGTTTAGGCTTCTATGAGGGTGTTGGACCACAAACGGGGTTGCAAAGATGACTCCGTGTGTGGCTGTGCTAGCAAGTATTGGGAGGCAGCGACAGCGACTGCATGGAGGTTGTGGAGGGTGGCGGCTTCAGAGCACAAGAGAGATGGGGATCAAGGAGACGGCAACACTTTTCTTGGGTTTTCTTCATGCACGAAGGATTAAATATATGGCCAACGACAAACAAAAACAAACCCTTGAGGGATGAGGGAGACGTGTATGTGCATGGGAGTGGATAAATACATTAGAGACATGCACACTTATGACTAACTGAAAGAGACGTGTAAATGTGGGGAGTTTCTAAAAACAAACTGTTGTTGGGTTTCTTTTAATAAAAACAGGCGTGGACCTTAGGGTGATCGGGTTGCCCATTTCAAAAAACATTTGGGTCCAAGACTGGTAGTGAATAAAATAAATAAATGGATTCTTTCCTAAGTTTTGCGCCTCGAGCCAAACTCTGCAATATTCCGAATTGTCTCTAGAAAAATATATTCGACAAATCAAATGGCTTTCCATACGTATAAATTCCAAAATTTTAGAAAGTGACTTGATGCTGGTCTCGAGTGTTACAATAGCCATGAGCCCCCAATCAGCCTTTCTCAGGTGACCGTTATTTAATAGTTAACCTATATATATTTTGTGTGCAACTAATTGAAGCATGAAATTCTATTTCATTTGGCCACCAAAGAAAACGTTAACACCACAGCGTTATTAGAAACAAATAAATTAAATTAAAACACACAAAACTACGGCTAAATACATTCCCCTATTTTAAGATCCTTTCACAAGGAAATGAAAGTCAGATGCTGAAAATTATTCAAATATTGAAATCTATATATACATTACAACAGCGGTGTTTCACCCATCTAGCATCTCAAAATAGTTGTGACTACATCCATTAGAACAACATGAGTAATAACTTGCTTGAGATTACAAAGTTCACATTCAAGGGGTATTCACTGTGATCGTATTAAGTACAATGAAATTAATATCGAAATGACCCAATAGATACAAAGAAGTGTGTGTTCGCGCTGGATGTCTGCTTATTACCTTGGAATACTAACGTGACCGTTGTGGACTCCCAACTCTCTCTTTACAATCTCTTTTATTTTTTGAAGCTCTTCCTCTTTCCTTAACAATTCAATTTCTATCTTTACAAACTTTTTTTTCTCTTTCCACACTGCTATCTGCCCATTTGAAATAATTGCAGTGTGGTAACCCTTGTTTATAAACAAACAAATGACATGTATGTAAAGTATCAAAAATTTCATATAAACCCAAATGCTTAAAAAAGTAATTAAAATTGTTTCTACCTTCCTATTATACTTTAGACACCCAAAGAATAATCACCCCGGATTTGTTTGCGTATTCGATGTTCTAAGTGAAGTGGGCTTCCTACAAATGCACATTGGGTTGTTCCTCGAAGTATGATTAACAAGAAAAGATGAAGAAACTAATAATGACATCCTAATCTACAACGCATAAATAATATCAACTCAACAAATCAACCCAAACAATGTCAAAAAAATTTCTGTTAAAACATGTTCCCAATCTACAGCCCATAAACAATATCAACTCAACAAATCAACCCAAACAATGTCAACAAATTTTCTTCAACAAACATGTTCCCGATCTATAGCCCATAAACAATCTCGACTCAACAAATCAACCCAGACAATGTCAACAAATTTTCTTCAACAAACATGTTCCCGATCTATAGCCCATAAACAATATCGACTCAACAAATCAACCAAAGAGTACCAAAAACTATTATCTTCATGGGCACATAACAATTAACCCCAACTTTTGGAAGCAAAAAAGGAAAGACTATAATATCAGCACATACACGGGACAAATCTTGCAACTTCTATCAACTTGCTATAGCTGTCACGTCAATGTTGGTCCAAGTTACTTAAGCTATGAGCGTAACACTAGAAGGATGCACTTTATAATCCACTGGCATACCATACTAGTAGTAGACTTGCACAATGTTTGGGGATCATTTAGTTATTAAAAGAAAACTAATATATGTAGTAGCTTAATGAAGACAAAATTATGAGTGATCAATACAGGAACCGGCCATGCATTACAACATTTATAGAGAGAAGATGGGAGAGAAATGGCTGATTGACATTGATGAAAAATCCTTAAATTCAAATGCATGTTTTGTTAGATAATGTAATAGCGAATGGGAAACCTTTAGGACACATTAGAAATATTAACAAAATGTTAGGAGAAGCACCAACCTCAAATCTATGAGAAATTACAAGCAAAGCAAATGTGAAACTAGTTCTCCACACCTACCTTGTGCATAGTTTGTAGATTGATAAACATTACACACTTACCCTGTATATATGTAGTTATCTGCCCAATTTCTATAGTTTTGTGTGCAAAAGGTAAATGTTAAAAACAAATCTTCAAGCGCACTTCAAATTCATACATTACATATCAGTCCTATAGTTTTCTTTCTAGTCATTTTCTAAAGTGCTAACAAAACAGGCAAATACTAATTATAAAATCATGACTTATTTCTAATCATAAAACTAGAAAATCTAAAAAATACTCAACGTGTCTTTAAATCTAGATCAATGTGAGATCAGAAATCCCTCAAATCTATTTTGAAAGCACAATGAAGATAATAGTAGAGAAATAATCGATGGCAAAAGCTTTGTATATTGAAAATTCTTTTCTAAAAATCTCTAAACAAATCAACCTAAATTTACTAAAAATCACAGAGAGAGAGAGAGAAAGAGAGAAAGAGAGAGATACCGGTGATTGGGAAAAATAACATTGGCCTCGACGAAAGTTAGGTTTTCGAATAACGTTGGCCTCGGCGAAATTAGGTTAGTCAAAATATCAGAATGGGGGTTCGAAGGCTTTAATGGGGATATAAGCACGAGACGATAGGGATATAAGCACAAGACGATAGGGATAAGAGGAGAATGGAGGAGAGAGAGACGATGGAGAGATTTGCAAAGAATGGAGAGAGAGAGAGAGAGAGAGAGAGAGAGAGAGAGAGAATGAAGACCACGCATTTTGCATTCAGAAGTGAAATGAAACACACTGTTTCATTAAAATCTCTTATAAATTCCCACTATTGTCTTCCTTAAAATCTCTTATAAGTAATGTTATGTAAAAATTTGCAGCGTCTGAATTTCGTACAAACTTTTTAAAACAATAATATTCATAATAAAAAGGTGAATTTCTTTTAGCGACAGTGAAACTGAGATACAGTAGATCCAAAGGTGAGAGGAGTTCAGGTGTGCCACCACCTGATGATGTATTTTTCTTGTTGTGGACGTGTTTTACCGCCACCACCTTATGATCACCTACAACCAAAGGGTAGAGAGCTTGGGGGTTCAAGGCAACACCTCTGATGCCTAAGTCAGTAACTTTTTAGCTAATAATAATAGCAAACAACTCAATCCTCTTACTTACCTAGATTTTTCCTTTACATAGAGCTCCATGAGTTATCTTTGTTCTCTTATCAGATAATAGTTATCCTTTATTTGAATTCAAACTTAGAGATAAAGGTTCATCTCTTTGCAGATTTGAATGATAGCCCTCTTTATCCCTTGCCACCAACTGGACAGTTATCCAGTCGATATTGGCTATTGGCTGGGCTCTCTTGGTGTGGAGCTAGGCTTCTCAGTAATGATACAGGCTTTGGTCATAAGTAAGGGCCCAGGCCCACCTTGGGTGTAACCGGTCGAGATGTCCCCTCCAGTTACCCGGCGAAGTCTCATTATGCATGGCGTGATGGGACTTGATTCTTAGTGTCATTTCCTTTTCAAGGTGTGTCAGTGCGCTGTTTCATTTCCCCCCTCGGGCATATCAACCGTCACTTCATTTAAACTCCTATTTAATGCTAATTTTTCCCTCTTCTTTTCGTCTTCTACCTCGTTCTCATTTCTTGCCTTCTTCTTCTCCTAGCTCTTGCCTTTTCTTCTCTTAGTTCTTTCCTCATTATTTTCTCGCGACTTTCTTCAATCTTCCATGACTTCCTCTGCTTCCAAAGGTAAGGCAGTGGTTCCTGCTCCGGACTCTTCTCCACCCCGGCTTCCATTTTTGTGGGTTCTCGCTGGTCTTCAACTATCACTTCGCACAAACTGGAGCATGCCCGAAATAACTTCAACATTCCTGATTCCGTCGATTTGAAGGTTCCTACTCCCAATCAGAAAGCTATCGATGCCAAAGGTATGGCCATCTCTGTTGCCCTCTATTTTGCTATGTTTACCATAGGGCTTCGATTACCCTTCGTGTGCCCAGTTCACGGTGTGTTAGACGTATTAGGGCTTGCTCTGGCTCAGTTGGTGCATAATGCTTGGAGCATTTTGATGGCCTGCTGTGTTTTATGGCGACAGGTCCTGGAACCTGTGGGTAATGAATACTTAGACTTAACAGCCCATGAAGTTTTGTCCCTTCATGGTTTTAGGTGTTTGGAGAGGAATCTTTGTAGTTTTAGAGCCTATCGAGCCTTGGTTGATTTAGAGCTTAAGTATACGTATTGTGAAAGATTGGACTAACAAATGGCTCTAGTTGGGAATTCCTCATCGATGAAGCTCTTAATAAGGAATTTTCTATAGGGGCATGTTGGTCCCTTATCCCTGATGCAGATGACTACGAAGTGATTCTTTTTCCCCATGACGAGGCCCATGTAGGTGGATGGAGTACTAGACTCAAGCTCATCCCAAATTGTGCATCTCGGATGTACTTTTAACCCCCAGTAATATTGAGAAACTCCTGATGGTCCCCAATCAGGCCCACGTTTCAGGAAGTGAGTTTTTGGGTGCCCCCCCCCCCCGGGCCATCGGGTGATTTGCAAAAGAAGAAACATCATGGCATAGGTGGGAAGAAGCAAAGAAAGGTAAAAAAGGCTCGTATCTCGCCTTGTTTGGATGAGTCTATTTCATTTAAAATTGGTTCTTTACTTCCTTCGGCGCCGGGCAAAGGTATAAAATTGGTACCTCCCTATAAACAATGGAGTGGGGTATCACCTATGGCCTTTGGTAATGTTAAATTGAGTCCTTCTTTGGAGTTGCCGAGTAAAACCACCTCCGAGGAAGGTGGAAGCACCATGTTGGCCATTTCTCGAGAGGAACCGAGTGTTGTGGCCACCTCTGCAGATCCACCAATTCTTTCTCTGGATGACGTTATGTCTTTGGACTTTGGACGAGGAAGATCTTGAAGACATAATCGCCATGGAGGTGGCCGCCAAAGCTGCTGCTCAGCCCTCAACGGCTCCTGTTGAAGATTTCCAGCATCAAGGTGATAATACTCCAGTGGAAGAGGATATTCTTATTTTGAATCTCGACTTCTTACAGCGCCTCCTTCCACCTCTGCGAGCTTTCTGCCCTTTGAGGCTTCTATGCCTCTACTAATTTTGCCCTCGTCAATCATTCTATGCCCCCTCTGATGGTCCTTCGGAACCAGCTCCTTGGTTGGAACAGGGTGAGGAGGGCAGTGTTGAAGAGTTAGCTGCAGCGTTTAGTTCCTCCCTTGCCTTGACAACTTCGGGTGTGGTTACTCCTGACTTGCCCTTTGTGTTTCTAACTAGGGGTGTAAATTTAAACCGAAAAATCGGTGAACTGGCCCAAACCGGACCCGTTTTACCGGTTTCGAACCGGTCCAGTCCGGAACCGGTTTCTAAAATTTGGAAACCGGTCGGAACCGGCCTAGTTCCGGTTTTAGGATTTTCCGAACCGGACCAATTGATAAATATATATATAAACTAATATTTTATATATAAGTTTTATTTAAAAATTAAAATTATACAAAATATTTTTTATATATTAATATATATAAGTTTTATATATAATGTATAATTAATAAATTATATTATTATTAATATAATTATATATAAGATAATATTATTAAAAAGTAAAAGTTTAATCTTAAAAATGAAAATTTAATCAATTATAACATAAAATATTAACCTTAATTCTTAAATATGAACATTTGTAACATACTAGACTATATAAATTTATAATAGGCACTAGGCAGCAAGTTTCCACATTTCCTGGCCCCCTAGATATATCGTCACTATTCGTCAGAAACTATTAGTATGTAAAGCAAATTTTTGAAAGCAGTTTATAGTAAATCAGATTTTAGTAAATTAGATTTTTTTTTAGTAAAGATGAAGCATATTTTTTTTAATAAAGCAGATTTTTTAATAAAAGTATAACAGATTTTTGTAAAGCAGTTTTTTTTTTTATAAACAGATTTTTAATGACAATATATCAAATTTACATTTTAAAAAAATTGAAAAAGGGGACCGGACCGGACTGGAAACCGGTTAAACCGGAACTTCCGGTTTATGAGGTTAACAGGGGCGTAATCGGTTTTGAAAAATACAAAACTGGTCATACCGATTTGGTCCAAGATTTTGTCAAAAACAGGACTAGACTGGACCCGTTACACCCCTATTTCTAACCCTCTCCTTCGTCAGTGGCAATAGGGTTTCGATTCCTTCACCACCGTTTAGTGTTTCTCCTTGAGGAAGTGGTGAGCCATCTTTGACAGCTCCTGAGGAGAATCTTGGGGATTGATCAGGATGAAACTGGTGAGATGGAGGAGGCCACAAACTACTCGGGTCCTCCTATTGATCCACCTGTTAGCGCTCCCTTTTTTATTCCTATTGAAGTTGCCTTTCCTTAGGAGGATTTTGCTACTACATCCTTGCAGGCCATTAACCTGAGAAGTTCCTCAAGTTCTCACCCAATAATTTTCCCGGCATCCCTACACACACGCTGAGTAGAGGTCATAAATGCCTTTGTTCAACAACTTCGTAGTGTTTTAGCGCCAGTATTCCCTTCGTGCACGTTCTCCTTTTACTTAATGCTTTGGTCATTAATTCTAAAGAACATATCTTAAATGCCCCACCATTTTTTTTTTTTTTTTAGGGAGTTGATCGCTTGGCCGTTGACTTGGCGAATGATAGGATACACTTGGAGGATGAGAATAACCAATTGGCTGACGAGTTGGCGAATGATAGGATACACTTAGTAGCTCAGGTAGAGGCTTTTAAGAAGGAACGAGATGAGTTGGCTATTTAGGTGGAGCGTGCCTTGAAAGAGCGGGATGGCTTCGCCACCAACTTTGATCGTGCGAAGTTAGACATTGAAGGATTAGCCAAGTCCAAGTGACTATGTTTCTCTCCTGGTCTCTCTTGGAGAAGAACAAAGGGAGCCACTCATAAAATTGGGAGCGGCCGAAGTGATGAAAACTGAAGCTGAGAAAAACTTGGCTGAGGTGAAAGGCCTTCTCAAAGACAGCGACCGTCAATATCTTCAGCTTGACGAAGTTGTTAAGTCTGCCAAGAAAAAGATTTCTATCCTGGAGTGTCAATTGGCCGAGTTGGGCCCTACCTTGGAGAATTCTCAGAACGACCTTAATCGGGTTCTTCCCCAGTTGGCTGCTACCCCTAGGATTCGATTACAAGCCTGGGGTATAGGTTTTAAGTTGGGTGTAAAACAGCTCCGTGAACTTCTTCTTCAGGAACCCAAAACAAATCTGCATACTCTGCATTGGAAGTCTATTCGGGCTAGTGAGGTTGCCTTTCATTTCTGTGACTCCCTCGACCGAGCCAAGATGCCTGACACTTTTCGCCTCCCATCCTGATGTTTGTTTAGTTTCAAGTTTTCGCATCCCCATTGGGATTTGTTTTTTATTTATTTTTTTGAAGCTTTGTACGTAACAGAACTTCGTAAGCCCCTTTTTTTTATTGCTATCTTAATTTTGTAAGCCATTTTAAGGCCTTTGAACTTTGCTTGCTGTGTTGTGAAGTATTTATTACTATTTCTCGGTGACCTACATCACGATATCAACACATGTTATTCATACCTTAGGTATTAGCTTTATGTCGTTTACAATTTTGAGCGTTATGTCACCTATCGACGGGAGATTTTCTCGATCGCTTTAACCATTTAAGGCTAGTAGGAGAGTTCCTCGACCACATTACCTTTCAGCGACAAGGTGTTAACGGGAGATTTTCACAACATTTTAACCTTTAAGTATTAGACTCATGAGAGAGTTCCTCAACCATGTCACCTTCTAGCGAGAAGGTGTTAATGGGAGATTTCCTCAACTATTTTAACCTTTAAGTTTTTAGGCTTGTGGGAGAGTTCCTTGACCACGTCGCCTGTTGGCGAGAAGGTGTTAACCGGAGATTTCCTCAACCGTTTTAACATTTAAGTATTAGATTCGTGGGAGAGTTCCTCAACCACGTCGCCTTTTGGCGTGAAGGTGTTAACAGGAGATCTCCTCAACCGTTTAACCTTTAAGTTTTTAGGCTCGTGGGAGAATTCCTCGACCACGTCGTCTACTAGCGAGAAGGTGTTAACGGGAGATTTCCTCGACCGTTTTATCCTTTAAGTATTAGATTTGTGGGAGAGTTCCTCGACCACGTCACCTGCTGGCGGGAAGGTGTTAAAGGGAGATTTCCTCGACCGTTTTAACCTTTAAGTTTCTAGGCTCGTGGGAGAGTTCCTCGACCACGTCACCTACTGGCATAAAGGTATTAACTGGAGATCTCCTCGGCTATTTTAACCTTCAAGTTTTTAGGCTCGTGGGAGAGTTCCTCGACCACATTGCTTACTGGCGAGAAGGTGTTAACGGGATATTTCCTCAACCGTTTTATCCTTTAGGTATTAGATTTGCGGGAGAGTTCCTCGACCATGTCACCTGCTGGCGAGAAGGTGTTAACGGGAGATTTCCTTGACCGTTTTAACCTTTAAGTATTAGATTCGTGGAAGAATTCCTCGACCATGTCGCCTTCTATCGAGAAGGTGTTAATGAGAGATTTCCTCGACCATTTTAACCTTTAAGTATTAGATTCGTGGGAGAGTTCCTTGACCACATCGCCTTCTGGCGGGAAGGTGTTAATGGGAGATTTTCTCGACAGTTTTAACCTTTAAGCTTCTAGGTTCGTGGGAGAGTTCCTCAACCATGTCGCCTACTGGCAGGAAGGTATTAACGGGAGATCTCCTCGACCGTTTTAACCTTCAATTTTTTAGGCTTGTGGGAGAGTTCCTCGACCATGTCGCCTGCTATAGAGGTATCACTTGTTTTGGATCATTATAGGAAATAAGTAAATCAATGAAACATTAATTTTTGGAACATTCCCATTCTATTATTGGAAATAAACAAATAAATTAATGAATAAGAAGTTTTACATATCTTTCCCTTAGGTGTAATATTTTCGTAGATGTTCTGCATTCCATGGGTGGGGCAATGCACTCCCCCTGGTGTCTTTGAGATGGTAAGTTCCCAGCATGTGACATGCAGCCTCGACATAAGGGCCTTCCCATCGAGGGCCCAACTTTCCTTCTTCTCCCATGGTGACACCGGTTTCTTTTAGAACTAAATTGCCAATTTTGAAATATCTGGGTCTCACTTCTTTGTTGAAATACTGCTCTGCCTTCCTTTTAGAAGCCACAACTCTGGCTTCTGCATCCATTCTTGTTTCCTCCAACAGGTCTAAGTTTTCTTCCAATCTCGCCACGTTTGTTTTTGGGTTGAAGTTTTCTCTTTTGTGGCTTGGTAACCCCACTTCTACAGGAATCATGGCCTCGCTTCGAAAGGTGTTTCTCCCGTTGAAGCTTTTGGCATAATTCTATAAGCCCATAAGGTTTCTGGGAGTTTGTCAGCCCACACTCATTTTCTATTGCCCATCTTCTTTTTCAAAATTCCTACAATGGTTTTATTGGTTGCCTTGACTTGCCCGTTCGCCTGAGAATGACCTGGAGAAGAGTACTTGACTTTGATTCCCAGCAACGCACCATTGATGATAATGTTCAGAATCGAACTGTCTTCCATTATCAGAAATGATACACAGAGGTATCCCAAACCTGCACACTACTGCCTTCCACAAGAACTTTGTCACACGTTGGGCGGTTATGGTAGCCATCGCCTCAGCCTCAGCCCACTTTGTAAAGTAATCGACTGCTACAATGATGAACTTAGTTCGTCCTTTGCTGGGGGGCATAGGGCCTACCAAGTCTACCCCCCATTGGGCGAATGTCCATAGGGAAGTTATGGATTGCAACTCTTCAAGACGTGCACCTGGGATTGGTGCATGAGCCTAGCACTGGACACATTTTTTCACGAACTCCTTCACATCTTTGAGTGCGTTCAACCAATAGTACCCTACCCTTACAATCTTTTGCGGTGTGTGATCGTCCTCCTAAATGGCTTTAGTAAATCCCCTTGTGTATTTCTTTCATTACGTACTCCGCTTCCTCCTTTGTTATACATCGCAATAATGGGTTTGAAAAACCCCGCCTATAGAGTACTCCCTCAACTATGGTAAACCTGGTTGCCCTACTTTTTAACTTTCTCGCCTTTTCTAGAGATGGGGGGAGGTCACCTGTCTCCAAATACTTTTTTATATCATCCACCCATCTTGACATACTTTCTCCAATCTGTAAGCTTTCTTCTCCTACTGCTGGACTAGCCATTGTTTTCAATTCAACCTTCCATGGTAGTTTTTCTTCTTGCTTTACTAAGGCTGCGTGTGCCAATCAGTCAGCTTTAAAATTATCTCCTCGAGGTATCTTCTCGATTCGAAAGTATTTGAGGCCTTTGCTCTGCTCCTGGACTTGGTAAAGGTATTTTATTAGCTTGGATCCCTTCACCAAATATTCCTCTGTGACTTGCCTGACTATTACATGTGAATCGGCTTTCATCTCGACTTCTTTGCCTCCTAATAGCCTTGTGATAGCCACACCGACGAGTACTGCTTCATATTCAACTTCATTGTTTGTTACTTTGAACTCCAATCGTACTGTATGGTACGACTCTTTCCCATCGCTCGTTATTATGTACACACCGACTCCTCCACCTGCTCGACAAGCTGATCCATCTACATATACTTGTCATGGATTTTTCTCAGGTGGTTTATGGACTTCTTTTCTGAAATTTGGAAATTTTGCTACAAAATCGGCTAAGATGTGTCCTTTCATGGCGGTTTTTGGTATGTAGCTGATGTCATACTCACTTAGTTCAATTGACCATCTGACCAATCGTCCCTAGGTTTTTGGCAGTGATCACTTTTATTGGATGGGCTTGGAAATAAGGTCGCAATTGCCTTACTGCTACTACTACGATGAAGGCGACCAACTCAACCTTTGGATATCTGGCCTCTGCTCCTCTCAACGCCTTGCTTACGTAATACACTGGCTTTTGCTCCATCCCTTCCTCTCGCACCAATGCAACTGACATGGTATCTGGAGTCACTACTAACTACAACGATAATGGCTCTCCTGGTTTGGTATGACTGAGTAATGACGGTTTAACCAAATATTCTTTTAATTGGGTAAATGCTTTCTCGCACTTGGCATCCCACTCTCGTGCTTTCTTAAGCACCTGAAAGAAAGGAAGACATTTATCCGTTGATCGGGATACAAACCTGTTAAGAGCTGCGATCTTGCCTGCCAATTTCAGTATTTCGTTCAACTTTGTGGGCGACTTCATCTCTATTATAGCTCTGAGTTTCTCATGATTTGCTTCGATTCCTCTCTCTAACACCATGAAACGGAGGAACTTTCCCGACTGCACTACGAACACACATTTGGTTGGGTTGAGCTTCATTTGGTACTGACACAAAACCTAAAAAGCTCCCTAAGTTCTTCCACGTGTTAGTCAAACTCCCTGCTTTTCACTAGTAAATCATCAACATACACTTCCATGCTTCTTCCGATCTAGTCTTTAAACATTTTGTTCACCAACCTTTGGTAAGTCGCCCCAGCGTTCTTCAATCTGAAAGGCATCACTTTATAGCAGTATAATCCTCGGTTAGTTATAAAAGTGGTTTTCTCTTCGTCAGCCTCTTTCATCTTGATTTGGTTGTATTTTGAATAAGCATCCATAAAGCTTAACATCTTATGGCCTGCTATTGCATCTACAATCAGATCTATCCGTGGTAGTGGAAAATTGTCTTTTGGGCAAGACTTGTTGAGATCGGTGAAATCTATGCACATTCGCCACTTCCCGTTGGACTTCTTCACCATGTTGGACAGCCACTCTGGGTACTGTGCTTATTTGATAAATCCAATTGCTAGTAACCGATCCACTTCCTCTGCAATTGCTTCGTATTTCGCAGTGCTAAAGTTTCTCTTTTTTTTGCTTTACTAGATGCGCTCTTGGGTCTACGTTCAATTTATATTCGATGACCTCCTTGCCTATCCCAGGCATATCTTTATGATTCCATGCAAATGCATCTTTATGGTCTAGAAGGAAATCTATTAGTTGTTGTCTTTCCTTCTGTGCCAATTTAGTCCTGATCTTTACATGGCTCTCAGGATGATTCTGTTCAAGAGTGACCAACTCTAGGGGCTCATCTGCCTCCCCATGCTTTAGAGCTTCCTCATCTCTAGTTTCTAGCTCTGTCATCATTATTTGAAGTCCTGGCAAGAGGATCACTTGTTCTTCAGTATCCACAATGCTGACCTCTCTTTGACCCTGTCTAAGCTTCTGTACATAACATTCTCTGGCTGAGACCTACTCACCACACACCTCTTCTATCCCAGCTCTCATTGGGAACTTCATCCTTAGATGATAGGTCAAGGTGATAGCCTTTAAAGCATTCAACGTTGGTCGCCCAATGATCGCATTATATGCTGACCAAGTTCTTACTACTAAAAACTTAGTCATCGTCGTGGCGACATAAGGGTCAGCGCCCACAGATATTGACAATGTAATGGACCCCCTCGGTTGCACCACATCTCAGTGAACCCTTTCAACGTAGTTCGTGCTAGTTTCAACTAATCTTTGCCGATTCCCATTTTGCTGAAAGCATCCCAAAATAGAATATCCGTCGAACTTCCATTGTTAATTAATATTCTCCTGGTGGTAAAATCTACTACTAGCATTGTTACTACCAAAGCATTATCATGGGGATATTCAACCCCTCGGCAATCCTCATTGCCGAAAGATATCGTGGGGGACACCTGTACCTAGGGTTGTTTGGCAGATTTTTCCACATTATAAACTTCTTCGTATCTTGCCCATCTTGCGTAGGCTTTTCTTCCTGAGGAAGTTGTGCCACCCCCTGCATATCCGCTATCGATCGTGTGTATCTCACCCAAAGGTGGGTTTCTGTGGTTTTCATTTGCTCTTGCTCTTCGGTCTCGAGGTTCATTTGACCCTCTCTCCCTTTCTGGTGACTCCCCTCGCCTAGGGCTCTTACTTCTTCATTTTTTGTGCTCAATTTTTCGTTCGTTCGTACACCGTGGAGGGGTGATGTTATGGGCGATCAAGCGTTCCAACTCTCCACTGCCCCTCATCACTTCTAGTTTTTGTTTCAAGTTGTAGCAATCTTCAATTCTGTGTCCCCTTGTCTTATGATAAGTGCAGTACTTCTCAACTTGCAGCTCGTTATCGTTGATCGGTTCTTCTTCTTTTGTTTTGTTTGCATAGTGCACATAACCACCATTATGCCTTCTTAAGTTACTATCCCACCTTGGCTCCTGTTGGTCTCTTTTAGACTTTTGGTCTCCATCTTGGTCTTTACTCTGTTTGATATGATGCGGCATGTAAAATCCTTTGGGATGACATTCTGATTTTGTATCTAGCTCTGTTTTTGCTCTGCTCTGAACTTATCATGGGTGTAAAACTATGGCTTCTATTTGGTTTGGTATCAACTTCTCTATCTCTGAGTGCACCCACTTTTGGAAACAAAGTGATTTTCTATTTGGTCTTTCCTTTGTGCACACTCGAGATTCCGAGAATAATAAGGAAAAGATTCACTTCTGTCTCTGCCCAATTTGACCACTGAGGATAGCACAGCCCTAACACGAGGGGTTAAACATGGCCTCTATTCTGATTTGATGCTTTGATATAATATGATATGATGATGATGTTCAGTTATGCTATGCCAAAGGATTTTTGAATATGAATATTTCTGAACTGTCGTTCTGATATTTTGAGAACACGTTTTGGTTCGCACTATGAAATTAAAAATATTTTGTTCCTGCATTCTTAAGTATCTAAAAAGGCTCATGTTTATATACTGGAATATATTCTCTGCTTACTTAGTTGTTGATAACTCACCCCTTATCTCCATGATATTTTCAAATGTTTTGGATCTTTCAACTAAGGATCAAGAATAAAAAGCATGGGTAAAACTGTGTGAACATAGCAGATTAAGTACAAAAAGTGTATTTTGATTATTGGAGAGTTTATTCAATAGTTTTGTTTTATTATGTTATCTTGGTATTTTGGAAGGTTGACATTTATTTTAAGACTTTGTGGTGTTCCTAGTTAATTATTTTGGAGTAATTGGTTCAGGACAAGGAGATCTATGTGTAATTAAGAAATTTGAGTTTATATCTGTACAGTGAGATGTGAGTTTAAGTGACAGAAAGTAACTCTCTGACTCATCCAAGACCGGGGCATTACAAGTTTCATCCCACACGAATGACAAGATGGAGAACTACTTTCGAGAAATGGTGTATACTGAGACAGCTTCGCATAAATTTCCCAGCAAGCCATCATATATGTATAATGACCATCAACATCAATTTCTTCACCTAATGATGCAGGTGAAAAGAAATTGGCACAAGGTGTTAGGATAAATTGTGTCCATATAATTCGTCAAAGCCCTCCTGTAACATACTCTTATTGTTAGGGAAAAACATTGCCCAATAGGTTGGAATGAGAGAAAGAATCATCTTTGGCCCACAATGGTGATTCGAGCATCGAGGATACAGCCTGGAGCCCACGATTGCAGTTTGGGGGGTTGGTATGGTGTATGTACGTACATCCATAGCAATAAATGATAAATGAATATAGGTGTAACACTCGTCCTTGTGGTGTGACATTAGAAAATAGCTTTTGAAATGACCCTTTTAAAACTTTTTTATTTCCTTCCCAAGATATGAAAGATTCTAAGTTTAAAACTAAAATCTACTCTATAAATCCAAGAGCGAGTTTTGCAGTGGAAATCATTAAATTAAATTAAAAGTCTTTTTAAAAAATTGACTTTCATACATTACGTAAAAACTTGTAGGCTTCTATCACACTTCCCTTGGGTCATGTTTGTCCTAATGCTTTTTTCTTGTTTTGTCCCTGAGAGAGGGATGAACATACATAAAAACAAAGTGAGTTGAATACTTAGTAAATATTACTTCATACTGTATAAGTATACTAACATAGATTTTCATTTATGCATTCATCATTCGTCAACATACTTTACATAAAACATTCATTTCATTTGAAAACATTACAAGGTAGGGTTTTACTTTAAAATGTTTTCCTTTCTTATAAAACAATCCCCACATCTTGTGCATCCTTCATAAAGAACTAAATAATTACACAACATTCAATTTAACTCTTTTGACTTCTTCTGGATGGTTCACACTGTTACGCCATGTGTGTTGGGGTTAGCGATTTTTTAGACCCAGATTCTTCAAGAAATGAAGGATCAAATCTAGCTAATAAGGAAAAGGATGAAAACTACCCAAGATAGGCAGAAGAGCTATGCCGAACATCGTCCTCGATTCAAAGTTGGCAATTGGGTTTATCTCAAAGTATCGTCCATGAAAGGAGATATGTAGGACCCTATGAAATACTGGAAAAAGTAAGAGTAGTCACTTATAAACTGGATCTTCCCACTGACTTCCAAGGAATTCATAATGTTTTCCATGTATCTTTCCTAAAAAAGAGTTTTGAGAAACAGAGACAGCAGTTGTTGATACGAGGGATATTTCGCTCCAACCCGACCTAACCTATGAAGAAGTTCCTATTCATATCACAGATTGGAAAGATAGGGAACTGCAAAATCAGAAAATTCCTTTGGTTAAGGTTTTGTGGCGGAATCATGATATTGAGGAAGCCACATAGGAAGAAGAAGTTGACATGAGAAGTAAATACCCCTATTTGTTTGGCATGTGATTTGTCTGGCATCACATCATGACATTCGCATTCATCCATTCATGCATAGCATCCATTGTCATTTTACCCGTGTGATCCACATCGTTTCTCATCATTTTCAGTTGGGTCATGGCCGGTAATGGTAGGATCATCCGTCAGACGTATATGACCCGCAATCGATTTCGGAGGCTGAAAAGCAGAGTAGGAAGAGAGGCTGGAGTACCATAGGACTCACATCCTCGACCATGATGGTAGAGGTAGCATCCGTTGAGGAGAGCACTGCCACATGAGGAGTGCAAACCTTATGACCCCATCCATTGGATGGGAGAGACTAGGACCATATGGCTTAGACGCCATATGAGGTTGACTCTCTTAGTCGCACCAGATCAGCCTAAGTCAAGTCAGGCAGCAGAGCAGTGGCAGTTTGAGCAGGAGCCGATCATTCCTGACCCCACTCCCCTCGACACATTTGATACTTCTAACTCTTCCCTATGTTACGTTCGTTTTCGTGAGGAGGGAAACCCTTGGCTTGAGAGTGAGGAATATAGGCAGTGGAAACACCATGAAGAGAGAGTTAATACTTTCTACGATTTCTATGAGGATGAGTACTATTACCACACCTAGGACAAGACATCGGAGGATGGCGATGAGAGACCCCCATCGAGCCCTAAGCTTTAGCACAGTTGGTGAGTCACACTCAATTTTTGCTTATTGCATATTCTATTTTGGCCCGATTTCGAGGAAGAAATCTTGTTTTAAGGGTAGGAGGATGTAACACCCCGCCTAATTAACCAGTAGGATTTACCCTTAAAAGCTTTAGATTAAGTTTTTAATTTTGGTTTTAATTTTTACTTATTACTTACATCAATGTTGATAGTGAGGTTAGCCTTAACCTTGGCACTTAGTATCATTAAGCAAAAGATTAGAGAAGCAAGCCCATTAGTAAAACTTTTAGAATCTTAGAACATTCATGAGCCTAGCCCAAGAAGCCTTGAAGAGTTTGTTGGAAAGGAAATAGTCCAATTTCATCAAAAAGTTATTTGGGTTGGTGTTTTAGCATTTTCTTAGCATTAGGGTTTATGAGTTTTTCTAAAATGTATATTTTATGGTCTTAGCATGATTTTAAACATAGGATATGATTTTGTATGTTGCATGATTCGATTTTAGCATGAAAGTTGGAGTTTGAAAGAATTGCAACAAAAATCAATAATTTTAGTCTTAGTATATTTCGGCCCATGCTTAGTTCTTGTAGTTATGTTTTGGTTTAGAATTTTCTAGTTAGATATTTAAATTTAGAACAAAATTTACATGAAGATTGTAAATTTTAGTAAATTTTGGAGTTAAGATGTGAAATTCTAAAGTTAAGGGTATAATGGTCATTTCTTACAAGTAAGGGTAAAATGGTCATTTTATTATAAGTTAGTAATTTTATTTTTTCTAAATTCACTAGTAAGGAGTTTATAATATTTAGAAATGTCTCCTTAAAGTTTCTATTATTCACGCTTAATTTTGTCACACTTCAATCACTGTAAGTTCTAACTTACTTTTAGGATATTGTGTACGTGTGTTGTTTAGAGAACAATTATACATGTTCTTATGCTCTTATACATATCACATTATGTTATATCACGAAATGTTTATCTGTTACACATTATTCTATATCTCGAAATGTTTATTAGTTAAACATTATGCTATGTCATGAAAAGTTTATCTATTACACGATACGCTATGTCACAAAATGTTTATCTGTTTCTTGTTATGCCATGTCATTCATCACACGTACATGTCACATTACGTTATGTCATGTCATTTGTCATTTGTTTCACGTCATATCATGTCTCGAGTACAAAGTATGTCACAAAAAATAAAATTTTTTCAATGAGTGGCCTGGGATACTCGTGGCATAATCACTATGATTGTCAGAGTATTTTTTCATTGATAATTCACGCAAAGTATTTCTGGCGTAATCATTTTGATTGTTAGAATACCTTTACCAAAATGCTCATGGCGAAGTTATTCTAATTGTCAGAGTATTATCATTAAAGCTATTACAAGGTACTCCTGATGTAATCATTATGATTGTTAGGGTATCTTATTTAAAATACTCATGGTGTAATCATTCTGATTATCTAAGTATTTCTAATAGAATATGTTGGGTAGAATCATTCTGATTGTTCACTATTCCTATCAAAATAGCTGGCAAGATCAATCTAATTGTCAGAATTCATGTTCAATTTCACGTTCATTTCATATTAAGTTTCAGTTCATGTTAAGTTCAGTTTATGTCAATTACAATTCATATTTAATTAATCAATTATTTATGAACAAGATTACAAGTTCATGTTCAGTTTAGTTTCATGTTCAGTTTCACATCATGTTATTTCACATTTAGTTTAAGTTCATGTTAGTTCAGTCTTAAGTTCACATCAATTCAATTCAGTTCATGTTAATTCAAGTTATGTCAGCACATGTCATGTTGTTTGTCAAGTCACTTCATGTTTATTCATATTCATTTTAGCATTCATCCTTTTATTGTCATACATGTATTTGTACACTGCTAGTAAAATTATTTGTTAACTTACTGAGATTTATAATCAAATCTTACTTGGAAGTCTCAACTATAATTTCTCCCAGAATGGTAGACAATGTGTCAGAATCTAGAGAACCTCACACATGGAGATTGGACGAGGTCGACTAGAATGTGGAGCATAGACAATGAGTTGATGGAGTCTATCCCCCATTTTTTGGACATCGGTTTGAATATCATAGTTGAGTTGTGTGAACGGTTTAGTGATTTAGCACAATAGTTTTTATTTCCAGGCTGTAGTTATGGAGCTTTTTCTCTAATACTCTTTATGTTACAGACTTGTTTGACAAGTACTATAAGATTTTGGATATTAGGTATCACATGAATTTTATGAAGCATGTTTATGTTTTGGAATATATTACTTCTAGTATATAGTATTGTTCAAAAAAAATAAATTATTCGCTACAAATATTGCATATTGTTAGTTGCATGCTAGGTGCATTGTATCTTTTTTGTCATGAATGAGGATAGATAACTTTGTATTGCATGTCCCGACACTTTAGAGTTCGCTAAATCTCAAGCGGAATCTGTGGGTGTCACACAAAAAGTCTTGAAATATGCTTGCATATAAGCCTTCAAGACCTAATTGTGGTGAAAATGATGGTGGAAAGTTAGGGGAAGCTCTTATATTTCGTTCTGCCAAGTCTGACTTTGTCAATTTCATTGACTCAAATGCATTGTATTATTTTCCTTTCATCGACTCCAAGAATAATTGATTTTATAGAAGGGATGGAGTATGTACTTGGTGAGAATAGGTCCTTGAACAACCAATATTGGACTTTTGTATTCCTATATGTTTTATTATTCTATTTAGATAAGAATCACTATAATCATTCTCGTCTTGCTCAAGAATACTATCAGTTGTAAATTCTGTGCATCTTTATTTAAATTCTAATGAATGTGGTTCCCACATTATGTTCCTTTATTTTTGTCCTCAAAACTAGAATCAGGTTTGCTTTAAGAAGAGTCTTAAGCAATTGATGGGTTTTATTTTTCTACATGAGAATGAATCTGGTCAGAATGGTAAATATAATCATAAAAGTGTGTTTCTCATGCACATATGCTTCTAGATTTAGAAGAACAAATTGTTGCTAGTGCCATTGATTTATAAAAGGGCCATTCCCAATCACATGCTTGGGTGCTTCCTCTTTATTGTTGACCTTTAACTACATCTTTACTTGATTCTTTACTTTACAAAATTAAAAAGAAAAATGTTGCAAGTTATAAGGGAAGGCTATTGCTCAACAGTAGTAAACTCTATCTTATTAGCGTAATGTTAAGTATAAGCTCTAAATAGACAAATCTCATGCAAAATCTTTGTAAAAAAGTGGATCACATTAATAAAGAATATTTTTTTTACACTATTTTAATATGGAGTTCACTTTTTTACAAGGATTTGTATGTAACTTGTCTATTTGAGATTTATATAAATCATTTCTCATCTTATTAATTTTGTTTCAACTTTTGTTCCAATAAAATATACATATTTCTCTCCATGCTTAAGTCTCCCCAATTATTGATCTCATACATTAATCATTTGCCAATTTCTTTTGGATGATGTTCCTTCTGAAGTTTCGCACTGTAATATTTGGAAGTCTTTGTAGATTGGGTAGAATATGCCTTGGGCTAAGTGCAAGTAACGAGGCTTCGTTCACTTTTACAAAATTTATCATTTCATCTCATTTTATTATTATAATTTTCTTAAATTTTCACACAAAATAAAATAAATAATTCAACATTTTCAAATCTCAAAATAAAAATAATATTAAAAATATATATTTTAACAATATTTTATTCAACTTTTAACTTTTATCTTAACTCATCACATTTCATCTCATCTCATCTCATATCATCTGCGAAAACAAATGAGGCCTTAATTTCGATTATTAGATTCGGTGTATATCTCAGGATATCTGTGAATAATAGTGAAATGGTTTAAGTTAAGATATTTTATTAGATTTTGTGAAATGGGATAGAAAAAGTTGAATAAAAATATTATAAAGTAAAAAAAATTGTTTGAGTATAATTTTTTAATATAAATTTTCTTTTAAAATTTAAAAAATAGTATTTTTTTGTATTTTATTTAAAAGTTTAAAAATGTTGTAATAATTAAACGATAATACTTGAAAAATAAATATATGAAAATACTTGAAAAAAGTTGTATTGTAAATCGACCCTTGGCCTCTTTCACTCTTCCATCATCCTTCCACCCGTTACGTTGCACAATGGAAGGAGGGAGGAGACATCTCTCACACCTACTAGTAGTACACTATATGTGGTAGATGGGAGCTCACCCTTTTGAGTTTTGTGTTTTCACTTTTTATTTTGCTTCTTGGATTTATGTTTTATTTTAGTACATAGTAGCATGTAATGGATGTGATGCGTAAAATTGGACATGTGAAAAACTTTCTTCTGAAGTTTTTCTTCTAAGATTAAATTTATTTTTTTAATTTTAGTTTTTCTATTTTGTTTTGGGTTAAGTAATGATTATTTTGTAGCCCTTAATGTTTTTAAATTAATCAATTTTCTTTTTTTATTTTTAAATTTTATCAGTTAGGTCTTTCCCCCTATATTTCCACTCACTAGCACTAGCATTGGTTTCTCTATACATATGCAAAATCATATCTTTTGAAGATTACTTTTGCACATCAAGAAAAACTCTCACATTAAATTATACATATTTAAACCAAATAATAATAAAATATTTTTTTTTCTACAATTTTTTTTCTTAATATGCTTCAAATAAGCAATTATCAATCACATTCGGTCCTCTTTGATTTATTTGTTTGTGTTGCTGTTGAGAGAGATCAAAGGGTAGGAGAGAAAAACAAAATAAGATAATGTTTAAAAAGGGAATTGTATTTCTTTAAATTTGGAGATGAAGAATCACTGTTCATAACTATGTAAAATTTTAAAAATGCATGATCCAATACAAACTAATTTGAGGAGATATTATCCAAACAAAAAATCTTCACAATCTCTTACTATTCACCCACACTCTACACTCTATATTTTTTTTTCCTTTATCAAATATTTTTTTATATGAATAGTGAATAAAAAATTTGAAATAGTTTAAAGTGCGTATGGGAGAAAATTGGTAAAAGTGCGTATGCTGACCAAAATGGCAGTGTTATAGCTTACAGCAAACGCGCACTTTGAATGGATTTTTTTGCCCATTCAAGTGGGAAGAAAATTACAGCAACTCTCTCTTTTTCTATAGAGAATAGATATTAATATTTGGTTATTTAATATTTCAAATTATTAAATTTTTTTTGTTATTATATAATTTCATTTTATGGACATATTAATTTTTTTTTATATATTATTGATTTAAATATAAATAAATAAAATATTTTATTATGAATTCAATTGTAATACTTTGTATGATTTATATAACTATCATTGTATTATATATGAAATTATAATAATTATATTAAAAAATAAATATAATGGTCAACTCAATCCTTTTATATAAAACAGGTTAAACAAGTTGAAATTGGATAAATCGATTATGTCAAAGTTCACCTAAAAAAGTTAATTATTAAAGAGGTTAAGTAATTAGACTCCATTTGAATATAAGGACCGTTTTATCTTATCTCATCTTATTATTATAATTTTTTTCAAATTTTCATATAAAATATAATAAACAATTCAACTTTTTTAAATCTTAAAACAATAATATTATTAAAAAAATAATATTCTAATAATTTTTAATTTAATTTTTAATTTTTATTTTAACTCATCTCATTTTAATTCACTATCCAAACCAGCTAAATGATAATTGTGCAAATAGGTGACTGTTCTTGTTTTCTTGAGATTTTTTTAACTTTTTGTTTTTAAGGTGTTTTTAGTATTATTTGAAATCATATTATTTGTAATTTTATAAAGTTGGACATAGATTTGACGATAGAGGTCCATATTTTTATAAATCTTTTTCACCGTTTTCAATACAGAATATTTTTATAAAATAATTTATAAAGTAATTAATTTAACACATAATTATAAAAAAGTCACGTGTCAATATTTTTTTAGATTTAAATTCAGAAATTAAGATGGTTGGATTTGACAGAAAAATCAACAGAAAAATCATTGACTTAGAGCGACGAGAGGATTAGAAAAATTAAATAAAATTTTATTAGAATATTATTATTATTATAAAAATTTAAAAAAATTAAATTTTTTATTATATTTTATATAAAAATTTAAAAATTTTATAATAATAAAATAAAATAAAATAAAATAAAATGAAATAAATTGCGAACGAGTGTTAATTTTCGTATTAAACGAGTGCTTAATACTTAAATAAAATAAAATAAAAAACTCAGATATTTGTTTGTTGCCCTTTGCTCGAAGCAGAGCCCTATCTTTTTATTTTTTTTCATTTTGTAGTATTTTCTTCCGTAGCAACCTCCGGATCCTATCAGGCAAAAATTGGCAAGAACTTGTTCAAGCTGCCGCCACAGTTTCAGGCTTTCAGCCCTCTCTCTCCTCCCCTCTCCCTCTGTTTGTGCGCTAAAACCTCTCCTGAACTCTCCAAAATAGTCGAAGACTCTCAGTAAAATCTAATTTTTAAATCTTTCTCCCTATCTCTCTGTTGTAGACTGTAGTGCATTTGTGAAACTGCTGGGATTCTTTCTTTTGTGGGTTTAAGTTTAAATAATTGGGAAGTACTCCTTTGGGTTTTCTTATTGATGGCGTTAAGGGCTTCATCGAAACTACTCAGACATGTTTTGAACAAAAAGCTAATCTCAAGTTCTCATATAAGTGCCAGACATTACGCTTCTGCTGCAGAAGCTGCTCCTAAAATCCCTCACTCTTCCAAGAAAGTATGCTCTCTCTCGCTCTCTCATGTATCTGTATGCATTTATGTATGTCTGTAGGTATGTATGAGTTTTGATATATCTGTTTAATTGCTGAGAAAATGGAAACTTTGCTAATTTCTTCAAAATATGGTGGAGCGGAGTCTTTTGTTTCATGAGGTAGTGGAACTTCGTTGCTTGTTTATAAGGGGGAAAAGGCATTATCTTGGGACATTCTGCAGACGTAATTTTGGCAGGGTTCAGTCAGAGACTATATATCTTCTGGAGAAGATTCAAATTTCCCTAGATTGTCTGTCGGGGTGAAGCATAATTTTGTAGTTAAGAAACTGTGCAACGGCCTTCCAAGGGTTGTTTTTTTTTTTTTTTTTTTTTTTTTTTTTTTTTTTTTTTTTNTTTCAGTTCAGAGAATAGCTTGGCATCAACTAGCATTGACGTAAAACTTTCTCTGGTTACTTCCTCCCTCCCTTCATTATCTTAATAACCTCCTTGTTACTAGTTTTATACAGTTTCTGGCAGGGAAAATATTATTTTGTTCGAAGTTTTAGCAACTTTTTCTGTCACTAGTTTCTTTCAGTAGTTGACGAATGTGTTTGCCTTTAAAAAAGTGCTGGAAACATGTATCTTTTCTTTTATAATTACGTTGTAAAGGAGGAATCCATGACCGGAATTACATTATCCTACAAGCGGTTCTCTTAAATGGATTCAGATCCCCTAAAATTCTTATCTGAACTCTAGAGCCTAGAACGGGAGAGAGATAGACACATAAAGTGGACTCCACAACATTTATTGAGTATTTAATGCTGCTCGAGAAATTTACTTGGGCAGCCATAAATATTGTGGAGCCCACTTTATATATGTGTGTGTGTGTGTGTATCCCACTTTAGGTCCTAGAACTCGGGCAGGAACTTTAGGGCTTCCATATCCCTCTAAAACACATTTGCATTGTTACTCCTTGCCCTCTCTCTCTCTCTCTCTGTTTTCTTCTTTTGTTTTTGAGTTGCGGAAACTTAGGCTCCGTTTGGATTGCAAGATGATCTCATCTCATCCCATCTTATCTTAACATCCAAACTCCACAAACACAAACACTTTTCAATTTCAAATTTTCAACTTTTTCATCTAACCATTACAACTTTTCCAAACTTTCAAACAAAACACAAAAAAAAAATCAATTTTTTCAAATCTCAATGCAAAGATAATATTAAAAAATTATATTCTAACAATATTTTAACTTTATAATATTTTTATTCAACTTTTTCTCTCTCATTTCCCAAAATCGTAGAAAACATCTTAACTTAAACCATTTCACTACTATTCACAAATTGCTCATCTCATCTCAACATCCAAATGAGGCCTTACTCTACTTTGTTATATCCATAAAAATTTGAAGTTTCAAGGCTAAAACTGTCGCATGATTTCTTTTTTAAAATTATCTATTATTTTTTTATGACATCCCCATGGTAATTCAGCAGTGAAATGAAATAATTTTTTTTATTTGCAGCGCATGCCCATTTTCAAGCAAATAAGATAATTTGAATTGTACTATTTTGTTTGTGGGTATTGCCAATTTCTTGTTATATACTTTTTCATTCTATTACTGGTGTACAATTTATAAATGGAAGACTTTATCTGATTCTGAAATGTAGCCTTTGGTTATTTCAACTGTAGGGAAGGCTATTGACAGGAGCCACAATAGGCCTAGTTATAGCTGGAGGAGCTTATGTGAGTACTTTGGATGAAGCAACTTTCTGGTACTTCATTCAGATCTCCGAGTGATACAAATTTTTTTTTCTTAGTTCACATTTAATCTTTGTATTTTTTTGCCATTACAACGGCAGTGTTTTAGTAAAGTTCGTACATTTAAATGGACCTAGTCGTGATTATCATTCTTACGGAAATTGACATAGCACATAATGGGTTCTTCTTAGGCCAAACCTGATGCTTGAAAGGAAATGTCTGTCTCAATACATTGCTCTGAATCTCAGTGTAAAAGCGGCATTAAATTATTACAAAATTGGTGCAATTTATTTTTGTTTTTGCCCCTTTTTTTGTTGTTGCTCTGTCTGGAGAAAGATACAAAAATGCTTTCTGGGGAAAATTTAGCAGAATTATCCCCCAAGAAAAAGGTCTACCATAGCATTTTATTGACTCTTTTTTTCTAGTATTCTAATTGAAAATGTGGTCATTTTTTTTCTTGTTTTTAGTTTTGAGATGAGAACGATTTTCTGCACGTTGCTCAAGAAGCTCTGGATACACCTTGATGAATAGGATATGAATCTTTTTTAGTCCAGTAATATTATTGTGTGTGAGCTTTCTTTAATTTTCCAATTATATGAATTAAAATTACTTGGATATTTGATTATGACACTGTTGAAATATAAAGTCTAACAATTTATGAAAAAATGTTTGAATACAGAAAAATATAAATATATATTTGTTTATTAGATTTTACGTCATGTTGTATCATACTTCTTGACAAAAACTTGCATTGGCATATCTATACTGCATCCATATCCCATCTTCCTATTCATTCTAGTCTTCATAGGAGTTACCAGTTGGTATCCTACTAATTGAAAAGGTTTTCTGTACTTTCCTATGGGGACGAATTGGGGATGAAACCTAGTTCCATCTTGTTAGTTGGGACAAGGTTTACTCCCCGATATCTTGTGGAGGTTTGGGGGTTCGTAAAGTAAGGATCTTTAATAAGGCTCTCCTTGGGAATTGGTTGTGGTGCTATGACCAGGAGGAGGTGTTGTGGAGGGTGGTTATTGATTCTAAGTATGGGAGTGTAGTGGGGGATGGTGCTTTAATGTAGTTAGGGGTGCACATAGGGTGGGTTTGTGAAAAAATAATAGAAATGGATGGGGAGGGTTTCCCAAATATTTTAGATTTGAAGTTGGTGAAGGCTTTAGAGTTTGTTTTAGGCATGATGTTTGGTGTGGCGATAGGGCTCTTAAGTTTGCATTTCCCACTCACTTTCAGATTGCTTGAGATAAGGAGGCTTTGGTGGTGGATATGATGGATAGCTCTAGTGGCTCTATTCAGTGAAATGTTTATTTTCTGGGGGACCTCCTTAGAATATTTGTAATGTTGTGGTGGATAGGATGATCTGGTTTCATTCAAGGATTAGGAGATTCACGGTTCAATCTTTGTATTAGGCTTTGGCAATCTGGAATTGCAACATGTTTCCTTGGAAGAGCATATGGAGATGTAAGGTACCCCCCAAAGTAGCTTTTTTTGGGTGGACTACTTCCATTGGGAAAATCCTTACCACTGGTAATCTAGGGAAAGAGGGCTTATTGTCACTGTTTGGTGTTACAGGATTGTGTGAGTGACTTATAGAAAGAGCGAACCGAGAACATACCTTTTCCTGTAGGTACCCACCACAACGTATCAAATCCTTGAGGCCTTGGTTTCATGGAGTACAAGAGTCTAAAGAGATCCTCAAAGTTGTCAATTTCCCAATCTTGGGCTACCCTGGTAAAGCTCACATTCCATTGTACTAGATCACCAACTATTACCATGAGATCGACCACTGAGGGTTCCTTCTCACATGCAATCCTGAAGGCTAAAGGGAAAGAATCCTTGAGTTCATTATCTCCACACCATAAGTAATACCAGAATTTAATTCTAGATCCATTTCCCAACACAAGTCTAGTGTGATGAGCAAAAACCCCCACTCCACATGCCCCATGTACCTCCCTAGTGCTCCACCTCCCCCATAAACCTCCATACTTGGCATCAATTACCAATTTCCATAGAGCTTCTAGTTCCATATTGTATCGCCATAACCATTTTCCAAGAAGGGCCCGATTGAAAACCCTCAAGTTTCTAATGCCCAATCCGCCAAATGAAATTGCGGAGCACACCTTATGCCACTTTACTAGATGGAATTTGAATTCATCCCTTAATATGCTCCAAAGGAAATCCCGATGAAGTTTCTCAATACGGGTTGCCACGCTCGCTGGAATTGGAAATAAAGATAAGAAATAAGTTGGTAGATTTGACATGGTGCTTTTGATTAAGGTGACCCTTCCGTCTTTCGATAAGTACAATATTTTCCAACCTGCCAATATATGTTCAATCTTCTCAGTTATTGTATCCCAGATAGATATAGCCCTTGATGCAGCTCCCAAAGGAAGTCTGAGGTAACTCATAGGAAGAGAAGAAACTTTACATCCAAGAGAGCTAGCCAAGCACTTCCCATGGAGGAAGATCTGGAGAAACAAGGCGCCCCCCAAAGTGACATTCTTGCTTGGACAGCTTCTCTGGTTAAGATTTTGACAATGAATAAATTAAGAAAACGCAGGGTGATTATAGTGGACTGGTGCTGCATGTGTAAAAGAAGTGGGGAGACTGTGGATCATCTTCTTCTGCATTGTGAGGTTGCTAGTGTTATGGGAAGATGTATTCAAACGAATAGAGCTAGCTTGAGTTATGCCTACCACTGTGGTTGAGCTTCTAGCCAGTTGGACAAATCTAGGCGGTATTCCACAAATCACAGCTGTGTGGAAGATGGTTCCTATCTGTATTCTATGGTGCATACGGCAGGAGCGTAATGACCGATGTTTGGAGACAAGGAGCGCTCATTGGAAGGGCTTAGGCTACTTTTTTTAGAACCCTATTTCTATGGGTCAAAGTTGTTGATTTCAACGGCCTTGATTTTCATGATTTTCGTGTTTCTATTTCTCACTCCTAGATAGGTGTCACCTCTTGTGTACCATCTTGTGTACTTGGGTTATGCCTATTCTTTTAATACAATCATTTACTTATAAAAAAAAAGTTTGGTGTTATGTGTAAGAAAAGTGGGGAAACCGTGGATTATTTACTCTTACTTTGTGAGGTGACCAGGATATTGCAGGATAACATTTTTAAGAGGATTGGAGGGGCTTGGGTGATGCCTAGAAGGGTGGTGGATATTCTTGCATGTTGGAAAGGTCTTCTTGGCACTCCCCAAATTGCTGTTGTATGGAAAATGATCCCTCTTTGTCTTCTGTGGTGTCTTTAGATGGAGAGAAATGGACAGTGCTTTGAAGATCGGGAGTGTTCTTTGGACGAGCTCAAAAGATTATTCTACAGCACCTTATTTTTCTGGACTACTATTATTGACTTCAATGGGATTAATTATCATGATTTTCTTGTATCCATTTCTAGTTCCTAAATCGTAGATAGGTGTTCTATTTGCATCCCTCCTGTGTACTTGGGCTACGTTTACACTCTTCTATTTATAAAAGTTTATTTTACCTATAAAAAAGATTGTTGAAGTGCACATGGAGAAGCTTAGAACTTTCTTTTACAATACTTTGTTCTTTGGGTAGCTTCGATAGATTTCAAAGGCTTAACTTCCACAATTTTCTTGTCTCGATTCCTTTTTTCTAAATCTCATCTCATCTCAACATCTAAACATCACTCGAACACAAACATTTTCCATTTCAAATTTTCAACTTTTTCATCTAATCATTACAACTTTTCCAAACTTCTAAACAAAATACAAAAAATAATTCAACCTTTTTAAATCCCCTATTCTAACAATATTTTAACTCTATTATATTTTTATTCAATTTTTTCTCTCATTTTCTAAAACTCCATAAAACATCTTAACTCAAACTATTTCACTACTAGTCACAAATCATTTTACTACTATTCACAGATTTTTCATCTAATCTCATCTTAACATCCAAATGAGGTCAGTGTTCTCCTGTATACTACCTATGTACCTGGACTATGCATTTTGCATTTTTTAATAAAAGCTACGATTACTTATAAAAAAAAAAAAAAAAAAGTATAAATGGCTGCCGCTCATTGATTATCAATAAAATCATCACTTATTATTAAAATAAATGTATACTTCTTGTGTATTAGGGGTAACAACCTATTTCTTCATTAAAATTTTGTCTTTCTCATCTTCTCTCATCAATAGATTATTCTTTACCGATCCAAAAGAAATTTCTTATTCATAAAAAAAATTTCAAAAAAACAAGTTGAAACCTTTGTTGTCTGTGTCTAGGTTTAGAATAAAACCATTTCTTAATCTTCTTCCATACATTTGCATTTTGATCTTTCTGTATTTTTTAATGTTTGGTGTACATGTTTTGTCCTATTATGAGGAAATTTCTTTGACCTATTAAAAAGTAATCTTTACATTAAATGGACTAATTTTATAATTAACTCGAAGTTTAAACATCAGTACTAGTTGTTAATTTTTGTTGATCAAATTTTTGCAGTGGTTGGCTATTCTCAGCTACGAAACTTGTGAATCCTTTCTTTGCCCTTCTAGACCCAGAGTCTGCTCACAGACTAGCTGTCTCAGCTGCAGCTCGTGGTTGGGTTCCAAGGGAGAAGAGGCCTGATCCATCAAATATAGGGCTACAAGTTTGGGGGAGGAACTTCTCCAACCCTATAGGTCTAGCTGCTGGCTTTGATAAGAATGCTGAGGCTGTTGATGGGTTGCTTGGTCTAGGCTTTGGCTTTGTAGAAGTTGGCTCTGTCACCCCTGTTCCACAGGAGGGCAATCCAAAGCCTCGTATCTTCCGATTGCGTCAGGAAGGGTAAGGATGTATATCTTACGTTATTTCTCAGATTCTGATTGCAGATCTTGTTTTTCTATACAGTATCATTATTGTGAATTGAAACACCTTTCTCCCCTTTATTGCAAATTTTCTATGCACTTTGGAAAGTGTGTGAAGGTTCTTGCTCATTCAAAAGTTTTGAGGTCTGATAGGTTAAACTTCTCCAAAAATCTCTTCTGATTTAAGTGCTGCCAAACTGTTTGATCTTTTGGCCAGTGCTATCATAAACCGGTGCGGTTTCAATAGTGAAGGAATTGTTGCTGTTGCAAAGCGGTTGGGTGCCCAGCATGGTAAGAGGAAGTTAGATGAAACTTCAAGCCGTTCATCTTCCTCTACTGATGAAGTCAAACATGGAGGCAAAGCTGGACCTGGCATTCTTGGGGTCAATCTGGGAAAGAATAAGACAAGTGAAGATGCTACTGCAGATTATGTACAAGGGGTTCATACATTGTCCCAGTATGCCGATTACTTGGTAGATATTCTTTTTTTTATGAATGCTTGGTAGATATGTTTTTATCTGTTTAATCACGGTTGATCTGTTTCTTTGGTTTTTAGTTATAGATTTTAGCATTTTAGTTGTACATAATAAGTAATGGAGTTATGTATCTTTTTTTGGATCATCATGGATACTTGCTGCATTAACCATATGCTTTCCCTGTCTGGCAAAATGAAATATTCTGTAAGTCTTTATAGTTCTAACAATTTAAATTTCAATTGTTGACAGGATAAAAAAATAAAAAAATATACCAATTTCCTCTCTGTAGGTGTGTGTCAGTTGGCTTTTATTTTTGATAGTATACAAGTAATTCTTTCTTAGACCAATGCTAGATATATCTAATGTTGCTAACTAGAATGTAATTAAGTGTCTCACTTTGTATACTTCCTGTGTACTTGGGCTTGCCTAGTTTCATTCTATTCAATAAAGCTACTTATTTACTTATTAAAAATATATATATATATCTAATGTTGCTAGGGAACATATATATTCATGGAATAGTTCTAAGTTGAGTATACTTATAAAAAATAGTTCTTAGCTGAGTATATGGAATTATCAGGTCTTATTAGGTCTAATTACATGAATGTAAACAATAAGTTTCCCAAAACATATATGCTTATAGAGTTCAAAAGATTAAAAAAAGAAATGGATTAGGTCAGGTTGATTTACACCAATGGAGAAATTGATGACAAAATAATAGTAGTGGCTGATGGGCTCAGCCACAATAATGGTGCAACCATAATCATATCTAAAAAGACTACATAGGTGAAATTTGCAAAAATGGTTTAGAGTCTGCAGCAGGTTGATATTAGTAAAGCAGCAAGTAGGGATTTTTTTTTTTTAAAGGTTGCTGGTTTTATGATTTTAGGCTGCGTTTGGATCCCCAACTCATCCCAACTCATCTCAACTCATCATTACACCTTTTTCAAATCCCAATACAAAATATAATAAACAATTCAACTTTTTCAAATCTCAAAACAACTTTAATATTAAAAAATAATATTCTAACAATATTTTATCATCTCAACTCAACTCACTTCAACATCCAAACTTACCCTTAATCTATTGATGGGTAGGAAAAAAGGAGAAAAATTAGGTTTTTGGAAGAGAATATGGAGGAATGATAATTGTTTGGAATCTGTGGTATTGTGGTAAATCAGGCAAAAAATTGTTAAATATGAAGTCTTTCTGTTTGCTTTTTGTTATTTTGGGTCTTGAAGAACCTGATGTGGATGATAAATTGTAGTCGAGGGTTATTTTATCTGGCTTTTATTGCAAGCTCTAAAATTTGGGCTTTTATACGTTTGCGTGTGACTAAAAATTTGACATTAGTGGAAATCCCCAACTCCAAATATGTCTTTACTTGGATGATGATGGCATTAGTCTCAAGTTTAAGAAAAATTAAAACAATGTGATGGGATGAAGTTAGGTCTTTACCCTTTGACCATATGAAAAAAAGTGGGAGAGATGAAAACTTGAAGTACAAGTCCATGAAAGAAAATCAGTCCATTTCTTTTTTTATTATTGTTGGTGAAAGCTTTAGGCACACTCGAGCACAAATGCTGTTTAGAGCATACAATAAAATATAGAAAGGTTTAGACAACAAGATGGCAATATATGTAATTTATTAACTCAATTTATTAGAGTATCATGCAAAATGAAAATCACTTAATGAACTAATTACATAAAATTTAAATGTAACATTTTCTATAATTCTCTTGTGCTTTACTAAATATGCACATCTATCATATTTGATTTCCATAATCAAATTAAAGTACATGTTGAATGAAGATATACCAATCAAATATAAATTAAAGTACATAGGTATTGACTTATGTGCTAACATAAGCAATCAAGTATAAATCATATAGAAAGCCAACTTGGACTACCATATCGGGTTCAAAGTATATTCAACAAATATGACATGTGCCTCCATGGCACAGAAATTATATATCAACTAAATATTTAAGAATATTTGTTTACCTCATTTTCTGCACTTTAAGCTCATATATGCTTCACTTTTGGTAAGCGGAGCACTTAGGCCTTGGTGCACTGTTTTACCAACAATCTTTCTGGTGCCAAACCAGGACCTAGAATTCTTTAGCAATATGGAGACATCATCCAGTTACTGCAATTTAGATGCTTATAGCACAACCCCAAGGGGTGGCGTAGTGGTCCTGAGGCGAGCCGTATGATCTGGACGTCTTGGGTTCGAGACTCCACACTCTTTGGACCAGCGGACTGGGGAATTTCCTTCTTGAATTATGCAATGTACACTTGCGAGAAAGTGATCAAAGACGATATAATTGGGGGGGGGGGGGGAGTTTGAAAAAAGCCTCAATGCAAACCTTTATTGCTCTTATCCCAAAAAACAAAACCCCAGTGTGGTAGGGGTAAAAGATTATTGGTGGCATGAATCTCATGAATTTCTTGTATCACTAAAATAGCACACATAGGCGTTGCTCTTTTTTTTCTTTTTTTTTTTTTTGATCGGTAAAAATTAAGATAAGGGATGGGCGCTGCTCTTTTATATGTCCCATATACTTGTGCTCTTGCCTATTCTTATGATCAATGAGATTTTGTTTACTAATAAAAAAAAATTGATGACTTTGATTGGATACTTTACTAGGCTGATATTTTGTAATAAAATGTTACACACCAAACTTCCCAATCATGGACAGCTCTAAGAAATGTGACATTCCATTGGGGAGTGCCGTTAGATTGGTCAAAGAGGTTCACAATCGAGGCTTCCTTCATTCTCGCTATACCAAAGAAGTTTGGATAGGCTTCCTTAAGTGCCCTGTCACCACACCATATGTCATGCTAGAATTTGATTCGGGACTCGTCACCTGCCTCAAAATGGGTAAAACTTGAAAATTTAGTCCATCCTCATCTAATGTGCTTCTAGAGCCTCACCCCATATGATCCACTCACCTCGTTTGAGCACCAACCTCCCCATGCTCTACCATACTTTGAGTCTAAAATTGTTCTCCAACTAGCTCCATGTTCTATGGGATATCTCCATAGCCATTTACCCAACAATGTCTTATTAAGAAGCTGCAAATTTTGGATACAAACCTCCTTCAGAAATTGGGGAACAAATGAGCCAATTTACCAAATGAATTTGAACACATCATTCATCCCTCCCCATAGGAAATCCCACTGTATTTTCCCCATACGGCAAGCCACCTTTAATGGAAGCGGAAATAATGAGAGAAAAAAGTCAATAGGTTGGAGAGGGTACTTTGGATGAGTGTGACTTAGCCACCTTTTGATAACTACATCTGCTTCCAACTAACAAGTTTCCGCTCCATCTTTTCTAAGACATCATCCCAAATGGACATCAATTTGTAATGGGCAACCAATAGGAGGCCCAGTGTCTCCTGGGTAAATGAGATATCTTACATCCCAAGATAGAATCCATACTATCCACATTATACACTTGCCCCATCGGAACTCCATCTGATTTGCCCAAGTTCATCTTCAATCCAAAAACGACTTCAAAGCATAGAAGGAGAGCCCTCAATGCACAAATATCATCATGGCTGGGCTCACAAAATGGCAGGGCATTGTTGACGAATAAAAGATGAGATATATTGAGAGAGCCAGCGTTTGCCTTCCACACTGAGAAGCAAGATATAAAAGATCCCTCTACGACACCAGCTATCATTTTGCTAAATGCTTTCATTATGAAAACAAATAGTAATGGAGATAAGGGATTCCCTTGTCTCAATCCCTATGAGCTTTGAAAGAAATTGCTTGGTGTGCCATTAATCAAGATGGAGAAGCATGCAATAGAGATGCAATGTTTTATCCATGAGCACCACTTCACCCCGAAACTGCATCTCTCAAGCATATAGAGTAAGAAGCTCCAATTGACTCGATCATAAGCTTTTTCCATATCTACTTTGAAAAGAAGCCTTGCCCCTCCCAAATTGAGTCTTCTATCCAAGTATTCGTTGGCAATAAGCACCACATCGAGTATTTGCCTCCCCTTAACAAAGGCATTTTGGGGATTTGATATTACTTTCTCCACCACCATGCTTAACTTGTTCGCCAAGACTTTAGATATGATTTTATACAGGGCAATAATCTTTAACCTCAACCACACCCAAGTTTTTTGGAATAAGAGCAATGAAGGTTTCGTTGAGGATTTTTTCTAACCTTCCATTTTCATGGAATTCTTGAAAGAATATCACCCTTGATCACTTCCCAACAAGACTAAAAGAACGCCATAGCGAAACCATCCGGACTTGGAGCTTTATCACCCGCCATGCTTTTTAACACTTTCCGAACCTCCATTTCTTCAAAAGGCCTCTAAAGCCATCCCTTTACTTGTGGGTTGATAGTATCAAAGGTAAGTCCATCTAATCTCGGTCGCTAGGAAAATTGTTCCGAAAGCAAATTCTCATAGCAGTTGACTATGTGATCCGTGACCTTGGTTTGGTTAGTGGTAGTCACCCCATCTACCAACAACATATCAATGGTATTGTCCCTCCTGTGTGAGTTAGCCACCCGATGAAAGAACTCGGTACATTTATCCCCCTCCTTTCAACCATAGGGCTCTTGACATTTATCTCCAAGATATCTCTTCCATGAGAAAGACCCTCTCAAGTTCTACTGCACTTGAGTTTTGCGAGCCCTTTCCACTTCTAACATTTCCCTTACCTCCGATATGTTCTCCAAACCCCCAAGTTCCTCCAAGAGTAGCTTCTTCTGGCCTTCCACATTACCAAACTTCGGTTCATTCCAGCTCTTCAAGTCTTTTTTCTGTGCCTTCAATTTACATGCCAGAATATAACTTGGAGTTCCTTGCAGTTGATAAGAAGTCCACCATTGTTTAACTCGGTCAATAAAGCCTCTGATTTCAGCCTCATGTTTTCGAATTTGAAGTACCTTGGACCTCCTTGTATTCCTCCACAGTCAAGAAGGATGGGAAAGTAGTTTGAACATAGTCGGGGTTGTCTCTTTTGAATGAGATTTGGATAATGGGTTCCCCAATCTGAAGAGACCAATAATCTATTGATCTTCGACCAAGAAGGATGTTACGGTTGCTCAACCAAGTGTTGGAACTATCTGCAAGAGGGATATCTAATAGATCTTGATCAGAAATTAAATTAGAAAAGTCTACCATAGCTTAATTGTAGTTGGGACCACCCGGTCTTTCACTCGAGAAACGAGTGACATTAAAATCACTACCAATACACGAAGGCATATCCCATATGCTACATAGCCCAGCCAACTCATTCCATAATAGTCTTCTTGCTTGATCTATATTAGGACCATAAACACCTGCGAAGTACCATTGGAAGCCATCCTCAACATTCTTAAACGAGCAAGCCACCATGAAATCTCCCATGCCATCCTCCACCTTTTCCACCACCCATTTATCTCACATCACTAGAATGTCCCTCGATGCTCCATTGGAGGGCAGATAGTGCCAACCCACCTGACGACATGCCCACAAACTCCTAATGATGCTTAAAGAGATCAACTCCAATTTCATTTCTTGTAAACATATAATGTCACCTTGCCACTCGTGTAGTTGATTTCTGATTGTGAGGTGCTTCTCCTTCTCATTCAGCCCCCTTACATTCCAAGAAATGATTTTTGGCTTCATTGTACAACCTCCTTTGCCCTTCGCATTGCTCTCCCACAATTCGAACTCCCTTCACTTGGCCCCATCATTAACTCTCCAATTAAGCCATTTGAGCTCCCTAGGTCACTCTTAAATTGTAACCACTTTTCTTATCTTCAGCATATACCTGAATCATACTCCTCTGTTGTATGAATTTATTTCATTTTTTTCTTTTAGGAAGAGCTTGATTTTTGAAGTTCCACCATTAAGTATTCAGCAGATGATTGTATAAGGATGTTTATACTTCAGTTGCTTTTGAAGGATATATAAACATTAAGAAATTTTATTTGGAAGCGATATTGATTTAATAAGAGAGAAGTGTTTATTAAGGTTGTTAAAGCTAAACTCTGGAGGATGAAGGATTGTTTATCAGTGTTGTACAGCCTTAGAGCATGCCTGGAACTGATTTTCCAACAGTGCAATCTTGCCCCATATATTTGTGTTATTCCTTGAGAAAATGTTTCAATTAGTATTTCATGATCTAGAGGTCAAGAGGATTTAGTGTCTCTTCAGCTGTTTTCAGGTTTATGTTCTGTTTCTCTAATCTGACAATGCATGTGTTATTGTTCTGTAGGTTATTAATGTTTCATCACCCAATACCCCAGGATTGCGGAAGCTTCAGGGAAGAAAACAATTGAAGGACCTTGTAAAGAAGGTAAGGTAGTCATGGCATGATCTGACCTTTTTTCCCTATAAAATTAACCGAATTTGCAGCCACAAGTTAGATCTTGTTATGTTTTCTTTTTGTCAAGGTTCAAGCTGCTCGTGATGAAATGCAATGGGGCGAGGAGGGTCCACCTCCTTTGCTTGTGAAAATTGCTCCAGACCTGTCTAAAGAAGATCTTGAAGACATTGCAGCAGTAAGGATGAGTGCATGATTTTTAAAATACTCCATTTCATAATATAATGTTATAATGGTTCCTCCTCTATGATTGCAGGTTGCCCTTGCTCTCCGCTTGGATGGATTGGTATCAATTTTTCCCATTACAAACTTTTCACTTTTTTCCATATCTAGCATTGCTTGTGTGTTCTCTCTCTCTCTCTCGTGCTTGTTATTGTTGCTTGACTAGGCTTTGATGGTAGCGTTAGGAGGACCAACTTTGTGAAATGACATAGGAGTTCCGTAGATGATGCTGTAACTACATTGCAATTGGAGAAAACCGTCCTTAATTTGATCAGCAGCAAACTTCAGGTCTGCCATGATTTTGTACAAACTTCTGCAAAAAAAAAAAAAAAAAAAAAAGCCATAGAATAAGGTTATGAGAATTCTATTAGTTGAGTCTGAATGTAAGAACTTATTCGGATTTGAGCTAACATCAGTGATGCAAAGTTATAATTTGAAATAGCAAAGAAGTAAGATATGGTCTATGTGTTTAGACTTGAATTGTGCTCTCTTTATGCCTCATTGTAGTATTTGTGCTTCTGAATATCAGTTAATTGAATCACCAGCTCATAGTATTATTTTGAGAATGAGATCAGAGGGTTCATGATGCCCACTATCCCCTCTATCATGATGGATGCTAGTGTCTTAATTGTTTCATTCAGCTTTTGGAAATTTAAGATTCTTTCTTTTTCTTGCTGTTATGTATTAAGGAACTCCGATTACATTATTCAACAGTTCGCCCTAGGTCATTCTCAACTCTAAGCAAGCAACTTCATCCCCCCTACCTCTTCCTCCTATTTCTTGAAAAGCTTTTACTGAAGTACCTTCTTTCATGCTGAAAATTATTATCTGTTTGTTCTTATTATAATAGTGGATGCTTGTTTTCTCTATATTTTGGGAAGGATTATTAATACAAATTATGAGCTCGTGATTCTAGTTTCCACTATGGTTTCAATTTCTTAAATTAGTTGTGCAGGTTAAAAACTACCCTTTAATTCTTTCCAGTCTTTGTTGCTTTGATATTTATATTGTTTGTTAATTTGATTTTATTCTCATAATGCATTTTATTCTTGTTTTGGAGTAGATAATATCAAATACAACTGTTTCAAGACCTGATCCTGTGAGTAAAAACCCAGTAGCGAAGGAAGAGGGTGGCTTAAGTGGGAATCCACTTTTTAATCTCTCTACCAACATCTTGAAGGAAATGTACATTCTAACAAGGGTATGTTGGCAACTTCTGTAATTCACACAACTTGTTTTGCATTGGTTGTCCTGCTATGACAGGGAGTACATAGAGTAAACACAGTTACACACAAGTGTAGAATGTCTCTCTCTCTCCATGTTCACCACAAGCACATAAACTCTGAAGATTGATAATTATCTTGGTCACCAAGAGATAAAACTTAAGGGAGGGCCAGTCCTGTTCAAATGCATCCAAAACGAGAGCGTGTCTTTACATGGATATGGATCTCTATCTTTGACAATTGCTTCTGAACACAGCTGATTGGTCTGTGCATTAAGGGAGGGAGTTGATCCCGAGTTCTATAACATATTTAGTTGCAACTCTCTCCTATTACTAAGACCTTTGAAATATTCAATGATCTATTTCATGTCGGCAATTTATACTATGATTTTGCTGTCCTATCATTTGTCGGGAGTTTGGTAGGGGAGAAGTTAGAAAATTGTACGATTCAGCCTTTGCCCTGTATTTATGAAGTTAGAATGAGATGAATATGCCATCACAGGCACCTAAGTCGATGTATCCTCAAAGGTCATCACGGTGCCCCTCTAAGTTCCATTTTACTCTCCTTTACACGTAGCAAGTCACATGTCTGTTGAATAATAGAATATTTTCACTGAATTCTTCTTTCATTCTATTCACTTTCCTATTTATACACTAGAGGGAAAAAATACATTAAACAAATGCTACAGTAAAAGCTACAGTAATGCTACAGTACAACTAAGAAAATAAACAACTCTCAACACTCCCCCTCAAGCTGATGCAAAAATATCTCCCATGCCCAGCTTGCCAAGAGTTGTTCGAAACATGTTGCTAGAAACTCCTTTTGTTAAGATGTCGGCCAACTGATCCCCTGTCTTCACATAAGGGGTACAAATCAGTCCTGCACGCAGCTTCTCCTTGATGAAATGCCTGTCAATTTCAATATGCTTGGTTCTATCATGTTGCACTGGGTTATGTGCAATGCTGATTGCTGCTTTGTTGTCACAATACAACCTCATAGGCTCTGTAGTGTCATCCTTCAGCTCTTTTATCAGTAACTTCAACCATAGCAACTCACATACTCCATGTGCCATAGCTCGAAATTCAGCTTCAGCACTCGATCTAGCCACCACTGACTGTTTTTTGCTACGCCATGTTACCAAATTGCCTCCCACAAAGGAACAGTAACCTGAAGTAGACCTTCTATCCTCCACTGATC